>JAVVLW010005236.1:0-16693 GCA_034401795.1 Chaetoderma sp. LZ-2023a
CATGACACGTGTGTTAAATAAATATTGCGTTAGGAATTTTGAACCTAATTTGACTTAAGTTTGTTGTTATCTAGTATGATGTCAGCAACATGCTTTTCTCAAATTAAATTCAAAAGATTCTGGAAGTTCAGGGTTCGAAGAGGTAACACAGGATTGATCATGTCAAACAAAGATATATGTAATACAAATGGAGATACAATATCATTTCTTGTTAAACAGCATATGTCTACCAGAAAATTGACGTATGCAATATGCCTACCCTAGTAGGCCTACATGGTGGAGACACGCGACCATCAGATTGCACACGCGTTACTACGAGACAAGAACCGTTAAGTTGATGTCGCGTATATAGCCGCCCATATTGAACATAAAAGGCCTATTGCTTAATTGTCTCGCAGTAGAATATCTATATATATATTATATATATATATATATATATATATATATATATATATATATATGTTCAATTAGCATGCAACATCATGCATTTCTGATATAATACAAAAAAATCATTTGAATCCTTGTTAATATAATTTAATAAATTATGATTGCAGATTTACAAAGAGTAGCAGTGGCATAGCTAACCGGGAAGGGGAGGGGGAGGGGGGGGGGGGGGGGGGGTGTTCATCCAAATCTGCAAAGAAAAAGTGTGTGGTGTGTGCGCGCGCGCGTGCGTGCGTTTGCATGTGTATGTGTGCGTTGTACACTATTTAAGTTTAATGTCATGATCAAAATGTAAAGTAAGTAACGGCCTTCCACAGAGTCAAATTTTCATAAATATCTCAGGGAAAACCACCGACACCCCCATTAACATCTCGTGTGATGACCTTTTCGAGACCAATCACCTATCTTACCCATACACAAATATCGAGATCCTGGTTCCGTCACTGAGTAAGCCTTAAAGCAGCAGCTATACAAATATATATATATATAAACTACAACAAAATTACACTAGAATTCGACAAATATGAAGATAACCTAATAGTTGCGACATGGGGCAGCTTTGCTAGAAATTCAAGACAGGCAAGCAGGGAGGGAGGCAGGCAGGCAGGCAGGCAGGCAGGCAGGCAGGCAGGCAGACAGACAGACAGACAGACAGCAGGCAGGATTGCATGCAGGCAACAGACAGACAGGTAGGCAGGCAGGCTAATAGGGGCTACTAGTTGCGAATAGCAACTAAAATGAAATTACTCTCTCTCCACCACCCCTTCCCCTCTCCCTCCCTTCCCCCCTCACCCTCTCTCTCTCGCTCACACACACACACACACGCACGCGCACACTCTCTCGACAGATTTATTTATTTAATGCTATAGTGTGCATCCGCCACTTGTTATTGTATTGTATGTATCATAATTGTATATTATGTGGGAGACACGGGCATAAGACGTATGTCTTATCGTGCTCCCGCTTAGACTAAAAATAAATTCTGTTTAAACTAAAATGAAATTACTTTAGAAATTAAGAATATATATGAGCCTACAATTGAAGAATATACATGGCCTACGAACCCCCTAATGTGGACTGATTGCATGATTGTCTGTTCATCCTATCTCTCCATCTGGCCATCTTCGCTGAAACCCTTTGTTTGGATACAACCAAATTTACTATGTGATTTATATATTGTGGATAGAAAGGTGACATTTCTTCTGGCATTTGCCACCCCACCACATCCACTGTTCCCAATATCTGCTCTTTTTCCGCTTTCGAAGAATATTGAAAAGCATAACTAATTCGTTATCGGAATTGGATAATTCCCTTGCAAACTGGTCGTCGTCTTGTGACGACTGTGGGTTATATCTAATGTAAGTATAGGCCTACGCGCTTTATGGATGTGATAAAACGAACGACACAAATGGTATTATCGGAGTGTTTATTAACATACATATGTACGGTGCAGGCTACCTAACTTAAGCCATGTTCAACTGTTTGGATCCCAATTAAAACTACCGAAATGGCAAATGTAATGGAGGGATCCACGCACCCACGCAAATAGACCGACCGACCGAATTAATAGCAATCATTACTTAATAGCAATCATTAACATGACAAGTAACTATTCATATTATAGTAGACATAAATGTGAACTAGCCGTCAGATTTGTACATATACTTACGAGTTATTCATTATCTTTATCTTTCTTGCTCTGAAAAACTGCCGTACACTACGATGACGGCGACGATAACGGCGGCGACACCAACAATCGCAAGAACACCGCCGATAGCAATACAAATTTTAATAACAGCGACGATAATAACACTTGTATAAATATATTTAGGCTACTTATTAAGCTATATAGATTAAGTTATTGCCATTACTTAACTAACTCCACAACTGATGTAAAAATTGTAACTATTATAAACCATCACACTGCGGTCTGGGTGTAAATAAACAACTTGACCTTGAATCTTGGTGTAACTGAGTGCATCGCGTCACGTTCGAGCGTAACACGTCACTAGCTAGGCTGGTACCCGACTCCTCATTCCCTCGCTGGCGATTCTCTGGCTCAGGATATGAGGGTATGGGCTGCCATCTTTGTACGTGATTTACGTACATGACGTCATCCCCACAGATAGGGGAAATCCATACGACAGCAGACGCTTCAAAGCGAAATGACAGCTATTTAACCTTTGTACAACGACATCGCTTCGGGTATTAGTATGGTCTTATCTTACTCATTTTGTTACACTACATAACTAAAATGTAATTTTTTCACTAAAGACTATTGCCCAAAATTTAAAAAGTCGCGCTATTAATCTAGATTATTTTCTTGAAGGATAGAAGTAGGCACATTTCCAGATTTTGTTACCAGTTTTCGTTCATCGATTAGTCGAAGCCGTGGGCTACATATTTACTTCTTATGTGACTCTTCCAGAGTTTATTTTGTGGAATTAATTGTGCAAATTGAATAAAGTATACCAGTATTTCCTTGAAAATCATCTACCACTGATGGTGGTGGGGGTGTAGTGGAGGGGGGGAATTGGTGGAGGCAAATGAAAATCGTTCCAGCAGGAGTGTTTCCTGCGAAGCTTTGAAAGTTTGATACATTGATTACTTTCTGTATCAGGATTCCAACACATGTTGAATATTTTGAAATTGAAATTACTGGAGTTGTGGAGGCTGGCACAACATCTTACAATAATATTATTTGTGTCAACATAGCTGACAGGTTGCTTGTATCATATGGTCACATTTCTGCTGCACCATTGGATTAATAAAATTTGGATAATGAGGGGCACCCGCACCCCAGAGCTCTGCCCCCCCCCCCCCACCACCCAACCCCACCCCCACCTTCACCCCATCCACCAAAACATCCCAGCCAAAGTGTATATAGGGCACCATAGAATGATGGATGGCAATTTCTTTTTAATAATTAGCTTCATTATGATTGCCATAATACATATAATAATGCTATATCTGATTTTCCACCATTGAACAACCATTAAAACCATTATTGATGTTAATTCTCTCCAGGTAAATAACTATTATCTACACATGAACCACTGATCTTGTGATCATGTAGGCATTTGGATCAGTAACAGATACGGTAACTCATTTATTAATGCTAAATCCAGATTGATCCATTTGGATCACTTGTCTTTCACAAGTGGCAAATCCAAATATATTTAAAAAAGGACATACATTTACTGCTTACTTTATCAAATACCTGTAATCCGTAGCTGGTGTAATCTGTGAAAGGTTATTGTTGAAATTAAAGTTGTTGTTAATTATGCCAACATTTACATGTAAGTCATATGATCCAGAAATTTAGTTGAAATTACAAATATTTGGACCTACAATGTGCAAATTTATGATTAATAGCAAAGTTACACAGAAATGTAAACATTTTGACAGTTAAATGAAAATCTGGTTTTTAAATAATCCAGGCTAGTATTATGAAAATAGAAGGTTTCAGCCTGAAACAAGGGCATTTTGGTTTAAATCAGATTAATTTCAGGTCACACTTAAATTATTGTTTATTTGGGGTAACCAAATGATACCTAGACAACCAGAGATCAAAGTAGACTTTGGAACCAAGAGGCACAATGAGCATGGTGGGCCTGTATCACTCACCTAGGATAATATCAGTATCTGTATAAGAAACATTTAAAAATTGGGTTTCAAACACATATTATGGCTGGAATCATGGAAATTTGTACTTAAATGCAGAAATTGGTGCTGAATTACAAACATTTCTGGCTGAAATTTGTAAATTCTGTGTTAAAAGCAAAAGTTTAGAGAAATATATAAATTTTGACAGTTAATATGTGTATCTGGGCTCAAAATGTTAAATCTGTAATGGACCATTTCATCAATTATCAGCCAGTGTTTAAAATTTAACAACAAATTAGAAAATTTGGACCTAAAATGAAAGAATGTGTGAAAATGCAAAAATTTGGTACTGAAATCTGTGAATTTAGGATTATAAGCAAGTGTTTACCCCAAAAATATATAGATTTTCACAGTTAATAAGAATATCTGGGTTCAAAATGCTGAAAAAAAATTTCAAATGACCAGTAATCTGAAAATTTAAGCTGGAAATGTGAAGATTCTGGTCAGAATTGTGCAAAGTCTTTGACAGGAAACAAGACAATTTGGACTAAAAAGCAACTGCTTTGTTTAGAAACAAAACATATGGCTGCAAAATGCAAAAGTAAGACAATTTAGGCTGAAGATACACACATTTCTGTATGAAGAATTGATATCTATGTTCCAAATATGAACATTTTAACAGGAAACAAGAATATTTTAAGTAAATAATTTAAGAATTTAGGCCCAAAATGGTAAAACTTGGATATGAGATGGTGGCCACTGACCAATAATGTCAAATTCCTATTCAACAGGCCACAAACCTATATTATTGCCATGTTCACTGTGAAGTTCATCAACTAAAAGCCGAGTCCTACCCTTTAATGGTAATTAAGCGAAAACCAGCCTTTGCAGTGGTATTGAGAATATTTCCAAGAATTTATCACTGTAATGCCTGCGTCAGTCATTCATTCCAGTGTTAAAATTTCAAAAAAATTACTTTTCTTGGTCTGCAAGTGGACATGTATTAAGTAAAATGGCATTTTTATAACCAATCTTAACCATTAACAGCAACAATTTTGATAGGAAATATGAAGATTTTGGACTGAAATGCATAATCTTTATTCAGAAACATGAAAATCTTGGTACAAATGCTTTTGGCTGAAAATACAAACATTTCTGTACAAAGCATGGATATCTAAGTTCCAGTTGTGACAATTTTGACCAAAAAAATTACCATTTAAGTCAGAAATGAAAGAATTTGTATCCAAAAAAAGATAATTTCCATGCAAGAGAAAGAAATTGATGATGGACACTGGATCAAAGATCAAAATATATATATCACTGTTTTCACTGTCAAACCCATCAAGTAGGCAAACACATGTAACAAAAGCTCAAATCTGATTGGTCGATAACGTCAAGTTTCCTTTAGCTTAGCTGACTTTTCACACATCTGGGAACAACATCGACCAGTTGATCAATCTGGCTTAGTTTCTTAAAAATATTGTAAACGGTAAATTTTCCTAAATTTGAATGGTCATCAATAATAACACATTCAGCTAGTAAGCTCTGTATGAAGTGGATGATGGTGTGACTTAGTGATCCAAATAGTCAAGTAAGTGCCTGTCTTCCAAACTCAGAATTTTCTACGGGTAGAATGGTAAAGGTTTTTCAAAAAATTTAACGACACGCAAACAAATATTGCCTATTGTTTTATCTATTGAGCTATTTAGACCAAATACATTGCCATGGAATAAGCTCATTTGGCCTCTCAGGCTTTACAGACCAGGTGAGCTAGAACTGAGATCTGGCGAAAACTAAATATTTTGAAAATAATCTGTCTGAAAGTGATTTGAGCAGCTATATCCTTAAATCAAAATAATCTGACTGAATTAATAAAGAAACAAGGAGTGTTTTGGTCTTGCTCACTCTGATTACAAATAAATCTGTTTTTAAGACAGATGATACGAAGGTTGTAGAATATCTTGAAAATAACCTGATTGACAGCTGTTTGCCCCTCTCAATGGAACAGCAGGTTTCAGTGAAATTGTTTTTAAAATAGTTTGCCTATTGAAATATCATGCACGTACACTGTCATTGTCATACAGAGTGAAATTGAATATTGTTTCCACTGGTTTTATTAATTTGATATATATTTTTTCAGATGAGAGTTCTCACCTCAGAGGGATGTGTTACTAAATGTCAAACATGACCATGTCACCGAAAAGTCATTATTGTTTTGTGTTACAGCATTTTCTCATTGAGTACATGGGTACAGCATGAAATAGATTGCTCAGATTTCCTGATTTTCCAGCTGATCATTGAAATCTTATATAAGATTTTTCATTCCAGTGAAATAAGTTGTGATTTACTTCTTGGACAGCAGATTTTCTATCCCCACACTTTTTGAAAAAATGCTGGAATAATGAAATCGCACCTGTTTGTTCTTTTACCATGAGGAGACTTTTTCAAGTTTACACCTGTAATGACTAATTCTGCGGTCGCACCAGCCACTAAGTGTTAAACTTTCAAAAATAGTCTCTTGGAGTACAGAGCTATTTTTTAAGACGTCCACTGCAGAAGCTATTTTGGCCGGTTCGGTGATTAATTGGTTATATTCAAGTCATTAACTCATTCAAAACCCAAAAACCATACAACATATTCCTCATGCTAACACGAGGTTGTTGGTTGCACAAGGTACATGACCATTTTGGGCTGATAGATAGTAATACCAGTTTAACCCTCAATGTCTCAATTTCAAGACACCTATACAGGAAACCTGTTAACTATTTTGAATCTATGGCAGGAGCAGCTCAGTCAAATTAGTTTCAAAATACTCAATAGAATATTCATTACTGTACATCATAAAGAATTTGTAATTTCTGGGCTATGAGGGTTAAATGGTTAACACTTTGAACTCTGAATATCAGGCTATGAACTCTGAATATCAGGCTATGAACTCTGAATATCAGGCTAAAAAAATTATTCTGGATGAAAGAAATATTATGTTGAATATTGTGTTTTAACTAGATTCAAGATTCTTTATTTTCATATGGATAAATAATTTAACAGTTCAAAACAGGCATCCACCAAAGGCTAAGGCATGCGGTGGTGGGCCCTTGACAAACTAGGTAAATGCACAGATGAAAAAAAATCAACAACCTACAACAGTGGAAGACTGATATCTCTCCTCCCCCCCCCCCCCCACCTCCAACCTCCCTCCAGAATAACAACAGCCTACAATACAGTAGCACTACAGTCCAGTTCATAAATAGATTAATATATTTCCAAAACAGCAAAATGTTATCTAATTTTGTTGAATAATTTCAACCTACGGCAGCACTGGCTTCCAATCAAATTAAGTCAAAAATATTCAACTGTACATTTTGTCTTGTTTTGGAAACAAAATAAGTTATTTATGACCCGTATTGTACGTCCAACAGCGGGAAGTTGACATTTCCCGGAATCTTAGAACACGTTTACAGACATGCATTTCAGCAGCTTGAATCTGACAATGTGCTACATATTAGTACAAAATTGTGCCAAACAATATTTGTTTGCATTTCATAAGATGGACTAGACACTGAATAATTGGCGTTTTACGCGATGTAAGGTCTATTGCCGTATTTATAATCAGCTGATTAAAATGTAAACATAGGTATTTTACACTTCACTCATTTGTTTTTGGGTTTGTTTCCCCGGGCTAAAGATTGACAACCAATAGAAATATTCGGTCTTACGTGTATGCGGCTTATCAAAATTAGCCAATCAGCGCCGTGGACTCTGTAGCCCCTACCGGCTCCACTATTGTGATTATGAGCAATTGGAGTCGGATACCAGCTTAGTCACTAGCTAGTCATTCTCACTTGTTGCGAGGTGATGACGCGGCGCTCAATCTAAATGTAACCAACTGTTTTATGCTTTTTATGGCGTGGCTTCAGGGTGTATGACGAAAATGACCGCCAGCTAAAATGGCCGCGCCCGGGACAAGAATGACCGCTATTATGGCGATAATGACCGCCACTGCAAATTTATATTTTGACTTCTATTACCCGGGGGGGGGGGGGGGGGGGGTTGGTGGTGGTGTGTGTGTGGTGGTGGTTCCGGGTTTTGCTGCTCCTATAGTGTATCCCCCATAGCGCCCCACTGAGGTTTTTCACCCTTCAGCACCCCCACCCCACACCCACCCACCCCCACCCTGTCCAAATACCTTCATACGCCACTGAAATGGGAGTTTGTAACCAACGGTAATAATATGATAAACCCATCTGATGTCAACGCAAGAGCCATTTAAAGGTGCATATTCACAGCAAATGCCTGACAATTAAATTGTTACAATTGTAGACTTTTAAAGGCCCAAATCGTGTGCCTAGATGCCTAAACGAAACAAATCTTAACATATGATAGTTTTACTCCGTGTAAATTATGATACTTTTTAGCTGTGAATTTGAAATAGGGACTCGTGTCTCTAATTAAATGTTTGCACCGTAAAAAAATTATATTAATTTATACTTGACGAAATCATATGTTAAGATTTTTTCGTTTCTTTACGTCTAAGCCCACAGTTTAAGCCTCCAAAACTACACAATTTAATTTTCAAGCATTCTGCTGTGAATATACACCTTTAAAAATTATACAAAGCCAAGTACAGAGTGTGTGCGTGATATAGACATAAGCGGTCAGCGTTGCAGATCATCACTAGGGGGAGGGATGTTTATAATACTATTACATGAAAGCACCGAGTTATAAATTTTGATATAAATATATTTTGAATTGTAAGCTCAACGAAACAGCTGAATGATAATTAACCCTTCACATGTCACATGACCAACGGAGGTATCTTAAGGCAATAGAAAAATCTTTTACAAGTGAGGAAAAATTTATTTTAGAACAATCCCCCTGTTAAAGTTGCATATTCACACTAAACTGCTTTAAAATAAATTTATAAAAATTGTAGACTTTTAGAGGATTAAATTGTGTGCCTATATGAATGAAACACGATAAATCTTAACATATGTACGGTGATTTCATATAATCTTTTTAATTTGCGAAATTGAATTAGAGAGACGCGTACATATTTCGAGACACGAGAGTTGCCAGCAGTAACAAATACCACCACATTGCATAATACTCTTAATAGCAGTAATGTGATATAACCGCCATTGAAGCGAAGAGAATTATCATCCGGGTTACCCGTGATTGTTCAAATTGATTTAATGGTAACAATCATGATAACAACAAAGACGTCTGAACATGTCTCTGGATAAGGTGACATGAAGAAATCCCGCGAAAACATGCTTGCAATAAACACCTGTAATCTAGATATCTATCCAGGTGAGACGCCGAATAATAGAGATACACAATATAGCTTGCGTGTCTGCGGAAGACATTGTTTGCCATCTAAGTTTAATTCCACCGAGGCGTGTTTGCAGCTAGTGTTATGTAACTCTATGATCAAAGCCAATGTTAAAGATCTCCCATTAAATAGAAACATGTTTGCACGAGATATGAGATGGTTGTTGATTTTTATTCAATTTACCTATCATGCAATACTAACCAGCGTGTATGAATCGTTGCAGTAATTGGACGCCATATTCTTTGCATCTATTGTCTGTAAAAGTCGGGAATTTTCAAAGAAGTAGGCCTATATCTGTCATGCTATATAGTGTTCTTGCTGTATGACGGCGCAACGAGCCGTGTAACATGTTTTCGATGATCAGAAATGTAATCTTATTTATGATTCATATTGATGTATTAAATATTGTTGATTATTTTAAAACTAATCTGACTGTCATCGGCAGCCGGGACAGCAGTAGGTTCCAGCGAAATGGATTTCAAATTTTTATCTGTCTATATATATATATGGGCAATATTATTTCAATAAACTCATGCATAAGAAATATATGGTGTAGGTGTAACGTGTTTTCACGTGTCAAAATTTAGGATAAAAAAACAACCATTTATTTAACAGGTAATGTGTGGCGAATATTTTGAACAAAATTTGACTAGGACTGGCAGACTGACAGCAATATGATCCAGTGAAATATGTTTCAAAATATTCAGCATTGTGTATTTCAATCCTTCGCGGAAAGTACTGCATACTTATGCATACATGTTAGCTCCAATCTCACGCTGAAAGTAGTTGCTGTCAGCATTAATTGGTTTAGGGATTTTTTTATATGAAGAAATTGTACAACTTTAGCCATTTTGGCGTTAAAATCACAGCGGCATTTGTAGGAGTGTATGCATTGTTATCTCGCCCACCCAGTCCCCCTGCTTGCATAACATGTACGCTAATTGCAGGAAGCCATTAAAATGGTAGCGTATGTCCGCCTGAATACACATCTAAGACTAGACATATAATAAAACACAATGATGATCCTCTGTCCAATGAACTATCAGTAACGATTGCAACGAATCAGAATGCACATGTATTTGCGCGTCGTCTATCAGATTCAAGTAGCAGATCAGTCTGTAATAAACTTTTGACCCTTACAGACGCAAACTTACTAGACTCAAAATTATCTCAAAATTTTCACAAATTTCTTTGCGTGTATCAGATTCAGGTAGCAGATCAGTCTGTAATACACTTTTGACCCTTACAGACTCAAAATTTTTCACAAATTTCTTTGCGTATTAGACATTCTTGTTTCAAAGATTTCCGTACCTCTTGAGAAACTCATTTGTAGTGAAAATAATCAAACTTGCGAAATTTTTCAATTTTATTTATTTGCTAATTGATAATTTCAAAATTCAGCGTATCATACGCAAATATAAATTGTTAAAATCTTATACTTAGGCTTCAATTGTAGCACTAAACTTCTTCTAAATATCTTTGAGCACTCTAGCGTTATCTAGCAGACGTACAGTGTTCACTTTTTAAATTGCTACTTCCGGAATTTTCGTTCCCTTCTACGCGACGGTACCTGAAAAAAACCCACACAAATTTTATATAAGTTAAATTAGATCGGACCTCGTAGTAGGCACCATATTATTTTATTTTGTAACTTATATACGGATATAGAATATTCATTCGTAGCGGATAGTAGTTATTGTTAGGCTTATTAGGAATACCATAGGAATACTATAGCGGTCATTTTCGTCCCTACCGCGGTCATTTTAGCTCGCGGTCATTATGGACTGAGATCGGCTTCAGTGGCCTAGCTATGGGAGTGTCTAGAGCGGGTGGGTGGGGACCGGGGAAGCACCCCTCGCTGTTATCACCCGGACCCCTCCATATATTTCGAAGACCATTCGTCCATTGCAGACGTATAATATTAATAATATTACACGTCACAAATTGTGGGTCACGTATTTAGAATATCAGGGAATACTGACTACAATGATATGACCAATGATATTTTATCGCCAATTGACCACACATTATTTAATTTAAGTCAGTATTTAGCGTAGAGGGGTCAGGGGTAGAGCAATAATCTGTAAATAATTTTGCAATATTGAATATATAGATAATAGATAGTAATAGAAATACGTGCTCTTCTGAGGCATGCCGTGTCGCATAGACCTGCTCAAAATGCACACTACAATAAATAAAATGCAGAACTTCTCTTGTGTTTAATTGTTAAACATTACAAATCCCTAAACATATTACCAGCAAAAGGCAACACATTACAAAACAGTAGTAATACTTACAAACATGTTTCTAGCGTCTCTGTACATCCATGAACGCGGCCATGTTGATTTCAAAGGCACACGTGATCTATTTACCCATAATTCCATGTTATCTGCAGCAGTTACTTGTGGGTCATCTACAACCGTTTCGGAATCTTGCATTTGGCGCAAAAAGTTGAAATATGGCTGAAGACGGCTTTCAAAAGTGGGCTTTGTGGGTCACTGGTCAATTAGGTCCAGTGGCGGATTAAGGGGGGGGGGGGGGGCTGGCTGGGCTGCAGCCCGGGGCCCCCAATATTTTGGGGCCCCCAAATCAAAAACCATTATCGCATTTAACCAATTTGAACGTTTTAATCCCAGTATCTCACTTTTGCAACCACGATACGCCATAGGCAGCACCAGCACCCAGTCGAATTAGTTTCAAAATATTCAACAGCTCACCTGCATAGTTGTATGAAAATTGATAGTCAGGGAGTTCAGAGATCGATCGATCCCAAAACGAGCGTGGTGTGGGTGGAGCTTAGATAGAGAGGGACTGCATGGCTAAAGCTGGAAAGCTTTTATATATATAAAATACAATAATTTGAGACCATTATACAATGATACTCATTCAAAGGAGAGAACGGCACAAGCCGGGAATAATTTACTGACAAGAATTTAGCAAGAGACAGAATCTGTCCATAAAACGCGCCTAATAGCCATCGGCAAATAGTCATTGGCAAAAGATTACAAATGAGAGAGAAACGCCAATTGGCTATAGTTCCAGATGTGGAAGCGAATCGTAATCACGCCTAATAGTCGTCAGCGATAAATAGATGTACAATGAGAAAAATACGTGGCTTTCAAGTTCGCCTTTTAGTCGTCGGCGCTTGAAAGAAAAAGTGGTGCCGAGTTACACATGGCTTACAAATGGCACAAAAAGGTTTATACAATATAAAATTGAGGAAACCTCAGAGCAGTTGAAGAACAATGGTAAAAATAACGGCGAAGAAGTCCACGTACTGCTGAAAGTCAGCGGAAACGAAACAGGTAGATGACATTGGACGTGGTGTGAGAGTTCGGCGAAGTAGTTCTGAAACTTCAGCGACGAGTATAGGAGTTCAGCACAAGAAAAACAACGCGGCAAGCTCAGGTGCTGCACAGTAGGCAATGTTCTGAACAGTGAAGAAAGATTCAACAGTATTAATGCTTTAAGCCCAAGAAAAATCGTCTGGATGATAAACTTTGTTTGAGCAATACAGTTATTTTGGATTTTCCAGAAATCAGTTGACACCGTTTATCGGCTTAATGTGAAGTCGGAAATTAGTTAACACAATTTTTCGGCACTACTAAGATGAATGGAGGTAGACCACTTTTCAGTCGTGTTATAGGATAGTTATGGCTCAGAGTCAGTATGCAAGAAGAGTTTGAGCACGAATATACCGAAGATAGTTAGTATTTTTGCAGTACGCGCTGTCCAAATGAGTCTGGTGCACTTTAGGCTAGCCTTTGAGTTCGGCTCTGAAGAATTACTTTTCAGTTAGGGTTTTAGCCCGAGTTTTTGCCCGCAAAAATTAGTTTCGGTGATTTGTTTCGAGTGTCTTCAAATCGACACTAGGAGTTGCAGGAATTGCGACAGTGTAGATGCGTGCAAGCTGCTTGGCACAGTGCTTGGAGCTTCAGATGTACGTCTGCTCTGGATGACCACTAACTTTCTTGTTAGGAAGTTATTGGTTTGTTTGATGTCTATCGAGTCCCTGAGTCCAGGTCTAATTCCTGCCATTCTAGGCTGGTTTTAGTTTATTTCAGTCTATTATTGGTAACTTTCCCAGTTTTTACACCCGTACCCATTTATACTCCTGGTTGGAGAGAGGCAACAAGGAGTGAAGGAGATTTCCTATGTATCCAGCGATCAGTTGGCTTTATGGGCCGATAAAGGGCATTTTCCACTTTAGGGTGTCCAATGGAATTGTCCCAGCACTCTGTTTCAGCCAATCCGCATGTGGTTGCAACAACCAGGCAAAACCACGTAGTCACGTGTTATGATGTCATAGGTACCACGGGTCTACTCTAGTGTGAGTATGTAGTACATGCGCCTATTTTTGGCATACAATATCTCAACCATCTGGCAGATCCGGATTCCTGACGGAATTTGTGGTCAAAATCGTTCAACGATGGAGCGAAATGAACCAGTATTAACAATTTAGAGAAAACTGGAAATATATACATAAAAGATGCTAGCTGCATACCTACAGTACAGCGTACTTGGCCTGTCTGGATTATCGTGCATGCGCGGTAGGCGATCTTACGGACTGTTCTTAAGTATGGTACAACACGCACGCACGCACGCACTCACGCACGCACGCACACACGCACGCACGCACGCACGCTCGCACGCACGCACGCACGCACGCACACACGTCATATATGAATCAATATAATAACCTAGAAGCAGTAACCTGAAACAGCTTATTTCATAACTGCAATATCACTTTAGAGAGAAAGAGAGAGAGAGAGAGAGAGAGAGAGAGAGAGAGAGAGAGAGAGAGAGATAGAGAGAGAGAGAGAGAGAGAGAGAGAGAGAGAGAGACTCGTGAAATTTGACATTTCTGAATGTCCTAGTTTTCTCTGTACCAAAGAGCATCTGCCTGAATACATACAACTGGTTAGGGCAGATGATAGCGACGAGTCTGTTATATAAACTACTGGTCAGGGCAAATGATACAGATGAGTCTGTTATACTGGATAAGCTCCAGGATAAGATAGTCCTGGGGTGTAAAGCCTTCCCTCGATCACATGACTATGATATCAGCAAGTTTAGAAGGTGCAAGATCATAGAAAGCACTACTGCTACAATTTGAGCTGTGTATCCAGTATCGTTTCAAATGGAGAAACTACGAGAAAATAAACTACACTTGCACAAGTCATTCACAGCCACATAATAAAATCATACATGGAAATCACATTTGGTCTAGAAGTTTTAACAGATTTGGATCAAAGAACTAGTAACATTGTTACATGATCATGGAACTGCAGTCAGATATGACGAAATGTTGAGGTTTAGAACGCCAGTCGAACCAAACATACTCATTTAGAGCGTTAAAAAAATAGAGGGAAGCTTGGATCTTGGATGGAGAATTATGACTTGAACATCTTCATAGAAAATGGCTGCAGGGGACCTGCTACTTTGATCATAGAGGTGGCACAACAACCACCAGATGATGATGATGATGATTATGATGATGATGATGATGATGAAGAAAATAACAAAACCTAACATCCTGTAATACCTAGAGTCAGGAAAGCAGACATGAATAACATCAATCCCAGGGAAGTATCACCCACCAACATCCAACATTAACAATGGCCTAAGCGTCCCAAATCACTCTTCAGCTATGATCATGACGATATTCTATACCCCCGAGAGTGACGATTCACCCACTGAATGTTTGGGCTACATGAACTGTAAAGCCAGTGAAGCTGCCATATATATATATATATATATATATATATATATATATATATATCCCCCTCTAAGAGTTACTTCGCCTAACCACCCGGACACAGTTCTCACCAGCATAATGTACAAAGAGGAGTTCGTGGGAAAGCATGGCCTAAGGCTTTGAGAGGTCTATGTATGGTTGGATCTGAGTTTCTCAGAAATTATGTTCTGGCAGTAAAACATACAGACACGAGGCTATAGATGAAGAGCTACAGTCTGCTCGTTTATATAACACAGATTGCCTCTAGTTGGACTGTCTCATGTCGCGGTACTGTAACCACATATGTTTGTTCAGGCTGAGCGGGAAGGTACTTGCGTCCTACACATGTGTTGTCCGGCCGGAAATGTGCCATATTTCTTTGCTGCAAGATACATTACATGACATCTGATCGATCATTTGATGCAACTGGATGAGAAGGAACTTCCCATGTTCTACATGGACCATCATGTTTGTAGGCACAATCATGAGAGTTGGAATGCTGTGTTCTCTGGATCAGTTCAGTGAGCAAACCTACATTCGGCATGGTAAAGGCAAGGGGGTGGGCGCGCCTAATAGCCATCGGCAAATAGTCATTGGCAAAAGATTACAAATGAGAGAGAAACGCCAATTGGCTATAGTTCCAGATGTGGAAGCGAATCGTAATCACGCCTAATAGTCGTCAGCGATAAATAGATGTACAATGAGAAAAATACGTGGCTTTCAAGTTCGCCTTTTAGTCGTCGGCGCTTGAAAGAAAAAGTGGTGCCGAGTTACACATGGCTTACAAATGGCACAAAAAGGTTTATACAATATAAAATTGAGGAAACCTCAGAGCAGTTGAAGAACAATGGTAAAAATAACGGCGAAGAAGTCCACGTACTGCTGAAAGTCAGCGGAAACGAAACAGGTAGATGACATTGGACGTGGTGTGAGAGTTCGGCGAAGTAGTTCTGAAACTTCAGCGACGAGTATAGGAGTTCAGCACAAGAAAAACAACGCGGCAAGCTCAGGTGCTGCACAGTAGGCAATGTTCTGAACAGTGAAGAAAGATTCAACAGTATTAATGCTTTAAGCCCAAGAAAAATCGTCTGGATGATAAACTTTGTTTGAGCAATACAGTTATTTTGGCTTTTCCAGAAATCAGTTGACACCGTTTATCGGCTTAATGTGAAGCCGGAAATTAGTTAACACAATTTTTCGGCACTACTAAGATGAATGGAGGTAGACCACTTTTCAGTCGTGTTATAGGATAGTTATGGCTCACGAGTCAGTATGCAAGAAGAGTTTGAGCACGAATATACCGAAGATAGTTAGTATTTTTGCAGTACGCGCTGTCCAAATGAGTCTGGTGCACTTTAGGCTAGCCTTTGAGTTCGGCTCTGAAGAATTACTTTTCAGTTAGGGTTTTAGCCCGAGTTTTTGCCCGCAAAAATTAGTTTCGGTGATTTGTTTCGAGTGTCTTCAAATCGACACTAGGAGTTGCAGGAATTGCGACAGTGTAGATGCGTGCAAGCTGCTTGGCACAGTGCTTGGAGCTTCAGATGTACGTCTGCTCTGGATGACCACTAACTTTC
>JAVVLW010005237.1:0-12850 GCA_034401795.1 Chaetoderma sp. LZ-2023a
TTGTTAGGAAGTTATTGGTTTGTTTGATGTCTATCGAGTCCCTGAGTCCAGGTCTAATTCCTGCCATTCTAGGCTGGTTTTAGTTTATTTCAGTCTATTATTGGTAACTTTCCCAGTTTTTACACCCATACCCATTTATACTCCTGGGTGGAGAGAGGCAACAAGGAGTGAAGGAGATTTCCTATGTATCCAGCGATCAGTTGGCTTTATGGGCCGATAAAGGGCATTTTCCACTTTAGGGTGTCCAATGGAATTGTCCCAGCACTCTGTTTCAGCCAATCCGCATGTGGTTGCAACAACCAGGCAAAACCACGTAGTCACGTGTTATGATGTCATAGGTACCACGGGTCTACTCTAGTGTGAGTATGTAGTACATGCGCCTATTTTTGGCATACAATATCTCAACCATCTGGCAGATCCGGATTCCTGACGGAATTTGTGGTCAAAATCGTTCAACGATGGAGCGAAATGAACCAGTATTAACAATTTAGAGAAAACTGGAAATATATACATAAAAGATGCTAGCTGCATACCTACAGTACAGCGTACTTGGCCTGTCTGGATTATCGTGCATGCGCGGTAGGCGATCTTACGGACTGTTCTTAAGTATGGTACAACACGCACGCACGCACTCACGCACGCACGCACACACGCACGCACGCACGCACGCTCGCACGCACGCACGCACGCACGCACGCACACACGTCATATATGAATCAATATAATAACCTAGAAGCAGTAACCTGAAACAGCTTATTTCATAACTGCAATATCACTTTAGAGAGAAAGAGAGAGAGAGAGAGAGAGAGAGAGAGAGAGAGAGAGAGAGAGAGAGAGAGAGAGAGAGAGAGATAGAGAGAGAGAGAGAGAGAGAGAGAGAGAGAGACTCGTGAAATTTGACATTTCTGAATGTCCTAGTTTTCTCTGTACCAAAGAGCATCTGCCTGAATACATACAACTGGTTAGGGCAGATGATAGCGACGAGTCTGTTATATAAACTACTGGTCAGGGCAAATGATACAGATGAGTCTGTTATACTGGATAAGCTCCAGGATAAGATAGTCCTGGGGTGTAAAGCCTTCCCTCGATCACATGACTATGATATCAGCAAGTTTAGAAGGTGCAAGATCATAGAAAGCACTACTGCTACAATTTGAGCTGTGTATCCAGTATCGTTTCAAATGGAGAAACTACGAGAAAATAAACTACACTTGCACAAGTCATTCACAGCCACATAATAAAATCATACATGGAAATCACATTTGGTCTAGAAGTTTTAACAGATTTGGATCAAAGAACTAGTAACATTGTTACATGATCATGGAACTGCAGTCAGATATGACGAAATGTTGAGGTTTAGAACGCCAGTCGAACCAAACATACTCATTTAGAGCGTTAAAAAAATAGAGGGAAGCTTGGATCTTGGATGGAGAATTATGACTTGAACATCTTCATAGAAAATGGCTGCAGGGGACCTGCTACTTTGATCATAGAGGTGGCACAACAACCACCAGATGATGATGATGATGATGATGATGATGATGATGAAGAAAATAACAAAACCTAACATCCTGTAATACCTAGAGTCAGGAAAGCAGACATGAATAACATCAATCCCAGGGAAGTATCACCCACCAACATCCAACATTAACAATGGCCTAAGCGTCCCAAATCACTCTTCAGCTATGATCATGACGATATTCTATACCCCCGAGAGTGACGATTCACCCACTGAATGTTTGGGCTACATGAACTGTAAAGCCAGTGAAGCTGCCATATATATTATATATATATATATATATATATATATATATATATATATATATATATATATATATATATATATATATATATATATCCCCCTCTAAGAGTTACTTCGCCTAACCACCCGGACACAGTTCTCACCAGCATAATGTACAAAGAGGAGTTCGTGGGAAAGCATGGCCTAAGGCTTTGAGAGGTCTATGTATGGTTGGATCTGAGTTTCTCAGAAATTATGTTCTGGCAGTAAAACATACAGACACGAGGCTATAGATGAAGAGCTACAGTCTGCTCGTTTATATAACACAGATTGCCTCTAGTTGGACTGTCTCATGTCGCGGTACTGTAACCACATATGTTTGTTCAGGCTGAGCGGGAAGGTACTTGCGTCCTACACATGTGTTGTCCGGCCGGAAATGTGCCATATTTCTTTGCTGCAAGATACATTACATGACATCTGATCGATCATTTGATGCAACTGGATGAGAAGGAACTTCCCATGTTCTACATGGACCATCATGTTTGTAGGCACAATCATGAGAGTTGGAATGCTGTGTTCTCTGGATCAGTTCAGTGAGCAAACCTACATTCGGCATGGTAAAGGCAAGGGGGTGGGGGTGGGGGGCTGGGGTGGAATGATTCTGTCACCAGACCAGGTGGCAGGTCTGGTTCTCTGCCACCACGTATGTAACACTGTATCTCTTTATGCCGAGGAGTATGATGCAAAGAGAGGCAGACACAAAGAAGAAGGAAAGTAAAGAAAGAAACTTGAATATCACCGGAAGAAAATTCCACATGAACTTAACTCCCACCCACTGCAGCAGAAAGACACGGATGTTGTGTTCAACATAGTGAATGGCCATGTTATATACGAGCCGACCAATGTCCACGACGCACTGACAATTGGAGAGTGCATGGCAGCAGAGTTCAAAGGCAGCCTACCGGTAAGTTTCTAACCAATAAACTGTAAGGTAGTCACCATGGAGACCATGATTAAGGGGATGCAAGTAGGTGACCAAACGGTCTATGACATGGAGAAGTTATATGGAAGGTTACTTGTAATATCACAGAGGTGAGATATCACCCAGGGCAGCATGATGTACTTTGAGTTTGCACCGCTTCCATCTTTGATGAATATGCCTGTCTGAGATAAAGCACGAAGTCCCAAATACTGCATAAACATAGACGGGAGTAAGATGTTGTACGGTAAAATGGCCACAAAAAAGGAACAGTTAGGAATCGCCTGCAAAACCTTGCCAATGCAGTGGAAAAGCGGTATAATGTTATAGTGGTGTTTGACAGATATGGGGAAGCATCTATCAAAACGCGTGAGCGACTCAGAACATTACCAATTGTTTTCTCCACATTCAATCTCGCCCTGTTCGAATTAATTGAATTCTAAAAAATACCAGCAACCCTCTCTATAACGTTCACTGTGTGGGGAGCCAAAAGTGCTCGCTAAATAGATAACAGTTCATTAAGGTGGGTACTCTAGTGATCACCCATTTTAAAGAACGGGCATCTTTTGGCATCAAAAGCGGCTGTTCGCTATAGACAAGTTTTAACTGTTTTTTAAAAATATTTCTCAGTAATTCAATGATAATAATGGGCCACAATTTGCAATCTTATTCAGTTTATGCCTCTAGCATGATATAAAAACAAATATCTTACTGAATGCAGATTATAATTTTAGTTTAGTCACAACTAGCGTTTAATCTGATTTTGGTCTTCTCCCTGTTTGAGTGAACTTTTGACCTCTGGTGACCCGATGTACAATTCATTACCAGAATAGTATTTATTTCCTTTACTACACGCTCATATAATTCAGATGACCCACGATTATAAATAAAGGAGCAATAGCTGATGACATGACATAGTTCCCCTGATCCATCGAAAATTTTCAAAAATAAATTTCTCGAACTGTAAATGAACATATGAGAGTGTGCATACAACAGTGGTGTGAATTGCCAAAAAATTACCATTATATAACGACATTCGCAATCAACCTATTATTTCAAATAGCAACAGGTTTTAATTCTAAGTTTATGCCCATGATAGTTCTTTTACAAACACTAGGTTTTCTGTTTTCTAGTTTTCATGTTTCTTGGTTATTTAATTACATGGAAATTATCTAAATTTAATTAATTTTATTTGATATCATTGACTATGATTTTCATCTCTTAATATTTTTATTTCATAATTCTCACCTGAGTTCATTTTATAGATGTAATTATACAGACTGCCCTCCACCCCCTATCAAGGGTGTCCACCCCACCCCCACCTCATTTGTCATGGATGCACACTCGCCATGCCATCATATCCTTCTCCCATCCAAACCCCCTTGGGTGAGATCAGAACATTTTGAAAAACTTCAACCCTGGAGAGAGCAATTAGGCTGCAATGGAGGTGGGGGTGGGGAGGAGGATGTATGGGGGTGGGGCCCTGGGTTAATACTCTGGATAATTAAGCGGTCCTGGGATCCTCCCCCGGGAAAATTTTGATAATTTGACTCTGAGAGGCCATTTCAGACAATATTTCTAATAAATGGGCTTAATAATGTGGGGTGGGGCACTAGTGGGGTAGCTGAATGCTTGGTTCCAACACCCATGTTTGCAGGGGCCATGGTTTAGGGGTTTTTTTGTGAGAGGCCTTTGGGGGGGGGGGGGGTGGAGGTCGGGTGGGCATGGTGGTGGCGGCGGAATTGATTTTCCCCTGATTTGATGAGGATGCAAACTTAATCTCTGACCCCAATTGTGGAAGCCCCTGAGTCCCCATCCTACCCCCAAGTGAAATAAAGGGACCCCTCTCCCACCCACTCTTACACTGCATCCAACACTTACACCCGCCAACAACAGTTCATTAGGCAGCAACAGGCACCACATACACCTCTAGCAACATCATCATTTTTTTACTTTTTTCAGTTTTAACGCTTGTTTATAGCAACCCTTCGGGGAAGCAACGCAACCCTCGGGGGAGCACCTCTCAGAGTGAGCCATGGCCCAAATACATCTCGGTGTAAGCGGCCAATAAAACCAACTAAACGAAACGAAACGAAACGATGAGATGGCGCTTACATTTATTTGCCTTACACCTGAAAGGTAGTTGCATTTAATGGTCATATGCAGTATGCTGTCGTACAGCGGGGGATGCTGGCACAACATTTCAACACATTCTATCTCAATTTCTGGATTGTTCCAAGCTGACATGTTATTGTTGTCGTCGTTGCTGCTGCTGCTGTTGTTCTTGTTGATGTTGGTGGTGGTGGTGGTCGTGATGGTTCTGTTGTTGTTGTTGTTGTTGTTGGTGGTGGTGGTGGTGGTGGTGGTGGCGGCGGCGGCGGCGGCGGTGGTGGTGGTGGTGGTGGAGGTCGTGGTGGTGTCGATGTCGCTGTCGGTGGCGGTGGTGGGGGAGGTGTGGTGTTGAGCTTAGATCTTATACTGGTATTAACGCTGACTTAATTTGAGGTGTGCCACGTTAATATAACTCAAGCTGGGTCGCACATTTCACACCTTTCTCGTCAGGAGGCGCGTGGTTCATAGTTTGGTCGCTAGGTGCAGGCCTTACAGATGACGAACTAGTTCGTTTGTGTATGACCCCCAAGTTGCTGGAAGACCCAGCTGAGAGCGAGTCTGTCCGACTACTGCAGATAAGTGACAGTTTGGTCTGGTCGGGGATAATCGGTTGGTGTTTACCCAGAATAATACAACCCATTTCGCTGGTCAAATTAGGGTGCTTTCTTAAGACAGGTGATTTCACAAAACCATAATACATCCATGTAGACGTTACCGGTGATCATTTTTTTGACCTCATTAATATACTAAGCATGTGAATTGTGAGTTCCGTCTGTCTTATCTCTCTAGATATAACTGATTTTCGTGCGTAATATTACAGCTATAACATATAAATTGCCATGACTGCTTCGCTCCTGTCTCTGCTATCAGTACTTGAAGTTTCTTAGAAATCAGGCAATCAATGATTTCTGAAGAATTGGTTTAGTCCATATATGGCTATCTAGTGGCTCCCCGGCATTTAAAACATGATAATTCGTGTCTGCTTCATGTATTTACAAAGAAATGTTACACATTCGCTGATAGCATTACAATTATTTCTAGATCAGATTTGAAAACTTCTAAAAACAACGTGGCCTTATCTGTAGCTTTGTTATTTCTCGGTTTGCTTATCGCAACTGTACTCTCTTTCTCTGTTGCTGGGGATATTTCAATATCTAAGTCTAGGCTGGGGGTTCTAGAACAATTCTATGAAGCAATTCTTTGATCCGTCCTTTTCAAACTTGACATGGGTCGTTTGTCACTTTAGATTCCCAGAATCTCAATTTTAAGGTAACTATGCAGGTAAGTTGTTTCTGCCCATTGGTGGCAACAGCTCCAAGTGGAATTAAATTCAAAATATTCAACAGAATATTTATTTAGTTATAAACGAGTTTTAGATTTCGGTCTTTCGTTTTCAAATGGTTGATGCTGCAATTGACCTTTCCACAAATCTGCCTGGTTATCTTGCGCACGCACGCTCGCACTCACATAGACACACACACACACACGCACGCACACACGCACACACACGTGCGCGCGCGCACACACGCGCGCGCTTGAACATACGTACGCGCAAACGCACACACGAAACCCTCATTCATTTCCTCTCTGGAACATCTATATCAAGCGTGTTTGCAAAGTCCTCACCACTGTACTATGGACACTACATGCGAATATTTGATTCCCTTTCATATGACAATTGGCGATTGTTTTAACTATGACAGCATATGTCTATGACGTCACGCATCTATGAGAGCGTATGTCTATGACAGCATATGCCTATGACAGCATAATGCCTATTACAGCGTATGTCTATGACAGCATATGTATATGACAACATACTATGTCTATGACAGCGTATATCTATGCCAGCATATGCCTATGACAGCATATGCCTATGACAGCATATATCTATGCCAGCATATGCCTATGACAGCATATGCCTATGACAGCATATATCTATGACAGCATATGTCTATGACAGCATATGTATATGACATCATACTATGTCTATGCCAGCATATGCCTTATGACAGCATAATGCCTATTACAGCATAATGCCTATTACAGCATATGTCTATGACAGCATATGTCTATGACAGCATATGTCTATGACAGCATATGTCTATGACAGCATATGTCTATGAGAGCATATGTCTATGACAGCATATGTCTATGAGAGCATATGTGTGTGACAGCAACATATGTCAGCAACATTGATTCCAATACCCGCCTTTCTTCTGCTGATACAGTGTGATAAGGCTATCAGTGTATGTTCGTTTTCTTTAAGGTTTTCGGATTTTCAGCAAATCTCTTTTCAAAATGGTCACCAAGTTAGTCCTTGACTTCATAACCTGCTATGGTCGTCATTTCTCATCGTCCTTAGTCAGTGAGCTGGAAGTTGACACATTGTAAACACACCCACCAACCGCCTCACACACCCCACCCATATACTAATAAAAGTAGTTTGATGTTGACAACATAGAAAATAAGTATTAAACACGATATGACACATCTAAGGGGCCATTGTTCATGTATTTTATGAAGTCGTCTTACTATGACCAAATACAGTCTGTCCATTGATGCACTTATGGGATACGGTACTAAGAAACGAAATGAGGATAACATCACATCTACATAACCTAGAGTAAGTACTGACGGCTCTAAATGTTCCTTATATGAGCATCACAATGTTATATATGTCATCTGCAAATCACTTGAGTAATTATGTCATCAGTGATTAAAATATCGCAAATTAAAATCTGGCAACTGAGCATTATTGCGACGTGCAAAGTGGCAATCAAGGAATATCCCAATGATAACATCTTGAAAATGTGACAATGGCAGCTTACAGAATCGCAATTTTGTAAATATGAAAAATGAAAGGAGCATACCATCACATCTACCTAACACAGCGTAATGATTGACCATTTAAAATGTTCCTTGTCTTGTGAATTAGGTCAACATCGGCCAATACAGTAAATACTATGCACCATCTAACAAATTAAAGGGTCACTGCGCATGCATTTCGTGCAATGGTGTTAATATGGCAACTGACCATGAAAGAATGAAATGACCACGACATTTGGATCTAAATAAAGTAGAGTGATATGTGGTCACTAAAATCGTTTGTATTTGTGTCATTTACATAACATTTACATACCAAGCAATAAATCTGCAAACTGTATTTTAACATATTCTGATAAAATAAGGAGTTAATGAACGTATACGGACGATACTAAAATCAGAATCAGGACGGAAAAGAAGACTATAGAATGATCGGAAATTGGAACAATAGTTAACAATTTAACACACCTGCCCTTCCGCCAACCATCTTCTTTAAGCCATGCTACTGGATGATGATCTGGTTCTGCAGTGCACTGATGTCGCTAGATAGCTGCTTCATCTCCACGTTGTTGACCTTCAAACCCTTTGCTACCACAGAAGATTCCATATCCTTGCCATCAATGAACATCTCAAGCAATGCCTTGCCTGAATGGTCCAACGGGTACATGCAGATGAACTGTATTTAATTTATATATAGGGACAGATGTCTATGAAGGACAGTTTGGGGAGTAAAGTGTGCAGATGTAGTCATACCCCAAAGAAAGTGAGAAGTAGAGAGAAATCTATTTGCGCAATAGGTGGGAAGTCTGCACCGACACCAATATTTCTATGGCCTTCAATAAATGAAAGCCATACAACCAGTTAGCGCATCAAGAACGGTAAGAATATCGTGCTTTTGAATGCCGTGTACGTCTCTCCCTACCAAGAAGGACTATATTCTCACCAGGCATGGTTTGTGTGGTGCTTGGAGCGAGGACTATGGCAACGAATGGGTACTAAAATGAGAAGACCAAGTTTATTACACCCTACTTATCGTCTAAACAACCGCAATCAAATAAAGACAAAGTTTATTATTAAAACTTGCTAATCTTCTAGACAACCACACTAAAATAAAGGCCAAGTTCTTTACAACCTGATATTCTTTTAGATGTACGTCGTCAAACGTATTATCGACTATCTATTTTATGATGATGAAAGTGCACCCTGTGTGCTGTAGCATTATATGGAGTCATATATCCTAGCACCATATAGCATAGATATTATTAGTTACACCAGTGTTTAGCCATGGGTATAGGCTGTTACCACACGCGCAATAATTGTATATTTCTCCGAGCGTAGCGACGGAAATATAATTGGTTGTGTGTGTGGTAACAGCCTGTAGCCACGGCTAAAACTAGTGTAACGAAATTATTATCCCTCAGACGTCTGAGTGAGATATTTCATCATAACGTGACATTTAGATAAGCAATTCTTAAATTATGCATCTCAACAGTGAATCCAAACACAGTTAAATCTGTCCATAACTGACGCAGCATGGACCATTATAGTGTAGACAGTAAAGACTAAAAGCGCTAATGTCATTCAGTTCATATGACGTCTCAATGTCAGAGTTGTTGGTGTTATTAGCAGCTGTAGGACGTGGGTTTGCTGAAGCATGGGTTGTCCCCGTTGTTTGTAAACATACTGTCACCGCAACTGTCAACTGATCTAGCTTTTCTATACGGATATATGCATAATCCATTTCATATCGATATGTTGATTACTGTAATTGACACGCTCGTCACACTTAAAGATGCCATATTGTTGCCAGATCAATATTCTCGGGATGTGATATGCAACAGGTTGATGGTAATTAATTCGCCGTTTCGATAGCTATGATAAACTCATCGCTCAGTCGTGTATTAAATTCGTTATACAAGCGGGTTGCACAGCCTTGCTGCAGCAACGGCGCCCAGTCAAATTAGGTTCAAAATATGCAACAGCTTTCCTGTATAGTTGTTTTGAAATTGAAATACTTGATTACCAAAACTGCCGAATCTGGCGCATATCTGCCAATTTAGAGACAGGCATATTATAATGACCTTTATGGCTTGCTGCGCGGTAAAGCTAAAGCACGCTTTTCGTGCGGGGGATACCGTGTGGTATTGCCCTTGCGTGAGGGAAATACCAGACCATACATCCCTGATCTTAACCTATCAAATAACAGCATTCGGTCACGTGATATTGCTGAGGGGCAATAATAAGCTTTACTCTAGCTTAAATAAGCTTTAACTTAAACCAAAAAAACTCTAGCTTCTAGTAAGAAAGACTGCATAGGCGTTCTTACTTAAAGCTATCATTCAGTTTCGGCAATTGTATTTGAGTCACTCAAGTTTCATTACAATCTTATTCGTGTAGTGTAATACATATTTCCTGAAATGCGTCTTAGGTTCTGTAGACAATCTAATGTCAGCGATGTATCCTAGGTAGGTACACGTATATATACTTTTGATGACGTACATTGTTATTTCTGCTGTCAACTATTTTGTCACGTGATTGTATCAATTTCAAAAGCATCCATTATGCATAGTAGTTAATTATGAATTTGTCCACTAGTAGTTAGTAGAAATCTATTTGTAAAATCATCGTCTAGGGCTATTGTTGCTGAGGTTCAACGTAACCACAATTATTGTCCAGATATATATAATATAATGGACAATAATTGTGGTTACGTGGAATCTCAGCAACAATAGCCATAGAAGATGGTTTTACAAATAAATTTCTACTAACTACTAGTGGACAAATTCATAACTAACTACTATGCATAATGGGTGCTTTTGAAATTGATACCATCACGTGACAAAATAATTGACAGCAGAAATAACAATGGACAAATCCGAGTTCAAGCACTTGGCCCTTAGTCCTTGGATAATATGTCTAAATCAAGTGAGCTTAAGGCCAACTAGAAGGGCAGATATGTTAAAATTATATTTACCTGCTGAGAAAAGCAAAGAAACCGCCATCCTTGGTTATGGCGTATTGTCACACACACACCTCTCTCGCTCTCTCTGTCTCTCTCTCTCTCTCTATCTCTCTCCCTCCCTCCCTCTCTCTCTCTCTCTCTCTCGGCAGTCACACAGCTATGAAAAATCAAGCCAAAAATTCAAATGCCTAAACGGGCCAATAGGGGGACTCTTGGACCTCATATCCTACCAAGTATCGGCCTCTTTCAAACAGGTTGTATTGCACAGAATAATGAACACGTCAGAATAATTGCTATAGGCCAGCTCATATTCTATCTAGAGACCATGTTATGTGAACACACTCCGTGTCACGTAATGCAAGTTCTACTTACTCATTGGCTAAGATTCACTGTCTGAATGGGCAACAACAAATGAGCCGGCAAGGTGGCACTAGGGACAGGGTGTTTATCAGTCCGACATTTCCACTGAAAGAATTTCCAAGCAGAGACGTTTGACTATTCTCCCTTATATCGCAGATCTGTCATAGCCACATAGCTTTGATTAAGAAACCACAGGAAATAATGCGAATGAAAACCAGTAATTATGAAAGCGTTAATAAATTGGCCATAAACAATTACCTGAAAGCCACTATGTGGATACTGAATGACTACATATGTACCTCTGGTTGCTCTAAAAGACAAGCCGACGAATATATATACTAGATATTCGGGCATCGAGCGGGTCTACGAGCAGCATATGGATTTAGACAATGATATTGGTACACTCGTACAGCCGTTACACAATACCGAAAGAATCTATGTCTGGACATTGACCTTGGTCTGCGTCTAACAGACACGTTTCAAAGGTACAGTACGCTAAATATTTCCAAAACTAACTAAAACGTGCTTTTGCATATCTTGAAAACAATTAGATTGGAAGGCATCGCTGCCTAAGGCAGAAATCTCTTCCAACCCAATTATGTTCAAAATATTCAACAGAACAGTTCTTACATCGTTTTCAAAATTGTAATAACTAACATGTTTCCGTTTTTAGAAGCATGTCAACTTATTGACAACCTGCACTGTAGCCATGACTTGGATAAGTATGGTGTAAACATGATAACGATACGTACACACCATCTGTTTATTGTCTTTCCCGTTCTTATAAATGTGAGTTTCATGTCCACCAACATTTTAGCATCCAGAGCACCACTATGAATACATTCAACATGATGAACGTGAGCTGTATGCTGATTTTCAGCGTGACGTATCTTTGTATGACGAGGCCATCTTATGCTCTTAGTCTACGCCAAAAGTTTATGGACATTCAGACATTAATGGTGCAAATCAATGAGAAGCTGGACGAACTTGCTAAAGGTAGGCCATATATAGCTAAGTTCTCTCTCTCTCTCTCTCTCTCTCTCTCTCTCTCTCTCTCTCTCTCTCTCTCTCTCCCGCTCTCGCTTCTCTCTCTCTCTCTCTCTCTCTCACCCTCCCTCCTCTCTCTCTCTCTCTCTCTCTCTCCCGCTCTCGCTTCTCTCTCTCTCTCTCTCTCTCACCCTCCCTCCTCTCTCTCTCTCTCTCTCTCTCTCTCTCTCTCTCTCTCCCGCCCTCGCTTCTCTCTCTCTCTCACCCGCCCTCCCCTCTCTCTCTCCCTCTCTCTCTCTCTCTCTCTCTCTCTCTCTCTCTCTCTCTCTCTCTCTCTCTCTCTCTCTCCCGCTCTCGCTTCTCTCTCTCTCTCTCACCCTCCCTCCTCTCTCTCTCTCTCCTCTCTCTCTCTCTCTCTCTCTCTCTCTCTCTCTCTCTCTCTCTCTCTCTCTCCGCTCTCGCTTCTCTCTCTCTCTCTCCCCCTCCCCCTCTCTCTCTCTCTCCCTCTCTCTCTCTCTCTCTCTCTCTCTCTCTCTCTCTCTCTCTCTCTCTCTCTCTCTCTCTCTCTCTCTCTCTCTCTCGCTTCTCTCTCTCTCTCTCACCCTCCCTCCTCTCTCCTGTCCCTCTCTCTCGCTCACTCGCTAGCCGACCCGCTTTCTCCCTCGCTTTATATATATATATATATATTTCCGTGCGCGCGTGTGTGCATTACGCACGCACGCACGCACGTACTCTCGCACGCGCGTGCATGTGTATGTGTTTCTATGAACAGAAACCGCGTGCCCTGAGAATTTTACTCAGTTTGAGGCTTCGTGTTACTACTTCTCAAAGCAGGACATTGGACACGCGGGTTGGGATTATGCCAGAGCGTTGTGTCAGATGA
>JAVVLW010005239.1:0-29403 GCA_034401795.1 Chaetoderma sp. LZ-2023a
GCATGACACGTGTGTTACCGTGTTTACTGAAATTGATACGTCGGTCCCATAGTTGACGTGAAATGATGCGCTCATCCAGAAGCTGGAAAGTTCCCGCAGGTTGGTTCCCGCAAGATGTTTTCCGCAAACAAGACTTTCCGCAAAAACACTCATAGCGGGGAGTGCATCGCTTAGTGCTGTAGGCCTAATAGAATGTCTAACAAGCAGTCAGTAAAAGATACGATAGTACTACGTGGTGAAGAAAGTTCCCGTACACCGATGGCATGGATGGAAGGTGTAAACAACACATCACTAGCGAGGGGTTGTCAGAGGCGAGCGAGGATACAAAACAAAGCTTCACGGTGCTGGGTACGTCAACCAGCTCTGAAGACGCACCCGGTCAGAGTTTACTTGCTGCGGGTCGAAAGTCGAAAGAACCGACACTTTTAGGCGTGGCCGGCAGATCCGGCAAGTCATCCATCAAAGAACATCCTGTCTCTACATCTGTAGACTCACATATTCAGGGCCGTAAAGGACTCACCGCAAATTTGTGTTCCGAATGTAGCTGTTGGTATTCGTGAACAATTATCAGAAGTTCCAAATTACTCCCGTAAGTAAGGAGTTACAAAATTGTTTTAATGCGGTGGGTTGGACAACTGGTAGCTACGGGAACGCGACGGAAACTGAAGTCATATGCCGTAATATCCGTTGATCGTAGCTAGTACAGATCCAACTGTTCGGCCCCTGGCCGAGGATGCTCTAGATCACTGGATCGCTTCTCCTTTTATACTCCTTGCGACGTCACAGGCGCAGGCTCCATCCAATCATCGTTCGAGCATGAGGCCAATCAGCGCGCAGCTAATAATAGCGAAGTCGAATGTTCTAGAACATTCTAGAAGCTTTGCGTCCACATGGTTATGACGTCACGGCAATATTTTGAAGATAATCATGAAGAGTTTTCCCTGGATAACTCAGTCATTTCACAACCGATTTTGAAATGGTTTACAGATTTGAAAAGCCCGTTGAATCCTGGTCTTGATTAATGGCAGACCTAACGGGAACAGGCAATCACTAAGGATTACAGGGTCCCAGCACATGCGTTTTAACGAAACGATGTGTGTCTAAACAGTTCTATTCATGCGGTAGATCAACGTCACTGACCCCATCAAGATAGCTGTGTTTCCCGATCGGGAGGGCTGGCCAAGCATTCTCCTCAATGGATAGAACTAGCTCCTGTCACGGCCTAGACCAAACACATTAGTACCTACTTTAATAATGGTTAAATTACAGTACAACTCGCAAAAATGTGGGACACAGTTAATACAATTACAATGCCGTCGTTCGGTCAGGTTGCGAATACAGTCAACCTGAGTGTCTGTGTTTTCTGTCATGTTGGTGATTTGTATCTGATACATGTGACTGTTTTCTGTGGATGGTACTTGCGCTGTGCTGACGGTGATGTGTTTATGGCTGCCATGTGCAGGAGGTTGGAGGGAGAGGCGGCGTGAATATCAACTTTATCAAACCCTGAGGGTATTTCACTCTGTAATAGCCGAGCCCGTGGGCGGGACAGAGTTACTTTAGAGCATAGATGACCTGTTGGATGTTGTAATTTTGATCAATCCATTGTCGAATTCAACTTTTCGATTTTATGATCGCCTCACAATGTGCAAGTCCCCGCATAATAGTGGACACTACTAATAAGGGAAAAATGTCTTTTAGAGTGTTCAATGATACGCAGTGAATGGTTCACTCTGGAACCCAGAGTACGCTGCGGCCATTTAGTGGACATAATCTCATTAGAATCACCTGCACTTTCTGACACAACACAGTAAATGACTGATGATTTACCCGAACATTTACACGATTTATATCTACATGCCACCGTTGGATTACTGCAATCACAAAAACGAGAAATTCGGAAACTACTACATAAATATCGCGATAGTTTTTCCTCTGGAGACATGGATCTTGGAGAAACTCATCTGTACGACATTCCATCGATACAGGCAATAATTGCCCCATACGACAACCGGTACGCATCTTCCCATTCACAAGGAAGCAGAAGCACACCAACAAGTGAACGACATGTTGCGGACTGGTATTATTGAACCCTCAGCATCTACATGGGCTAGCCCTATAGTTGTTAACAGGCAAAGAAGGACGGAACCTTGCGGTTTGCATCGACTACCGCCGCCTTAATGATCTTAGCATTAAGGACCCTTATCTGTTACCACGGATAGATCAGGCCTTGGATTCCTTGTCCGGAGCCAAGTGGTTTTTGTACCCTTGACTTAGCTAGCGGTTACTGGCAAGTAGCCATGGATGAAGCTGATATGGAAAAGACAGCATTCGTTTGTAGGGACGGCCTTTTCCAATTCCGCAAGATGCCCTACGGTTGTGCAATGCTCCCGGAACTTTGAATGACTCATTGAGCAGGTATTAACCACCATGCAATGGGAAATCTGTCTCTGTTACATCGATGATGTAATAGTCTTTGGACCCACGTTTGAGCAAACTTTAATTTGGACAGCATGCTTTCAAGATTCCGCACAGCCAATTTGAAACTCAAACCGAAGAAATGTCATCTCTTACACAGAGTGTTGAGTTCCTGGGACAACGCCATATCCGGTGTTGGAGTGGCTACACAGCCATCGAAAACTAAGGCAGTAGCAGAGTGGCCTCGGCCATATTCAGTTACGGAGACACAGAGTTTCCTTGGCCTATGCCAGTATTATCGCTGTTACATCTGACATTTCAGTGAGATTGCTTCACCCCTCTACAAGATCACCGAGAAAGATCGACCATTTGAGTGGACAAGTGAGTGTGAAGGCTCCTTCAGGGCGCTGAAGGAACTCTTGACGACCGCCCCAATTCTTGCTCTATCCTTATCCAAAACTCGATTTCATCTTAGACACTGATGCGTCAGCTTTCGCTATAGGCACGGTTATATCTCAGGTCACCGAAAACGGAACAGAGCAGGTGTTGGGTTACAGTTCGTATACTCTGAATAAAACAGAGAGAAGATATGCAACCACCAAGTTAGAACTATTGGCGGCGGTCCATTTCATCAAGTATTATAAGCACTTTCTGTACGGGCACCCATTGTACCTTCCGTACAGACCATGCCTCGCTACGGTGGCTCAGGAACTTTAAAAATCTGGAGGGCCAGGTAGCGAGATGGGAGGAATCCCTGCAGGCCTATAACTTTAATGTTGTTCACCGTCCCGGCAAATTGCATGGAAATGCCGACGCCCTTAGCAGATTCGGCGCGGAAGCTGAATATGAAGAGGCCGCCACCATGACATAGTCAACACAGCCATCTCCCGGAGCTCCCCGAATTGAGGTGCGCAGAGTGGAACCCAGAGAAAATCGCACACCACCAGACAACAGATGTGCAGACACGAAATATTTACGCATGGATTCAGGAGGGGGTACGTCCTCCTAAGGAATCGGTAACACCTCTAGCCACCACGGTGAAATATTATTATCAGCGGTTCGAAGAATGTCAATTAATAAACAACATTCTATATATTAATAACCGTTTGGTAGTCCCGGAAAGTTATCGTGAACTTATATTGAAACAACTACATGATAACGCTGGACATCTGGCCATGGAAAGGACTGTTGCCCGTATCAAACTGAGATTCAACTTGATCGGAATTTGCGATAGTGTCAAGGCATGGGTTGCCAAATGTATCCCATACCAAAATGCGCTGTTAGCCAATACTATATCGCACCATCGCAAATTAAGTTTGTTGGTGCACCATGGGAGCGAGTGGCTATCGACGCGCTCAGACCCTTGAATACGACGGATGATGGAAATAAATACATCCTCGTGTTACAAAATTATTTTATGAAGTGGGTAGAAGCGTTTGCTCTGTCAGACCAAGAGGCATCCACCGTAGCAGAGGTCTTAGTCAGCAATGTGTTCTGCTGCTTTGGTATGCCTTATGAGTTGCACTCCGATCAAGGAAGTAATTTTGAGAGCCGGCTCATATCAGAGCTCTGCAAATTATTCCATATCATCAAAACAAGGACAACTCCATACCACCCCAGGAGCGACGGGATGGTAGAGAGATTCAACAGAACTCTCGCGGAGATGCTTACCAAGGAAACACGCCTTGATTGTAGAGACTGGGATCTACGGCTTCCATATGTACTCATGGCTTACCACACTTCGGAACATTCCAGCACGGGCTATGCCCCTGCTCGGGTAATGTTAGGCCATGAATTAGCCTTACCCTGGATCTGGCCATGCCTCCAATGCCAGGAGAGAAAAATTCACCAACTGTGTGTAGGTAGGTGTGTAATTCGTTCCCAGATCCGCAAGAACTTGAAGGGCATTTCCGGAAAGTTTTGCAGCGAGATATTCACCCGTTTGTCAATCGTCCCAGTTGATAGTTCGACTTATGATCTCGAACTGTATCTTATAATTGGTCCAGTCATTCTCCCCTCTAAATTTGGGAGTGAGGCTGACTCGGCCAAGACCGCGGGAAGAATGCAGTGGTTGAAATCCGGGTGGTGAGGTTATCTGGGAAGTTAAGGATTGTACTGAGGTTGATCGTAGTGCAGATGGTGGTTGTGTCGGTGTTTCTCGTCGAAGCCGATGCCGAGGAGCCAAGACACATGTACTCCAATTTAATGAGTCCGCCCAGTTTGTAGAGCCATAGACCGGCATGGGTCTATGGATGGGAGGCGGATTATTGTGAAGATCGCGCGGTTGTTCCTCCCGAGGTGAGGACTGGCGTTCCTCATATGGCAGTGGTACTGTCGGCTGATGGTTGTGGTGTGTTGCATGACTGATATACCGGCGAAATGGTGGTGTCGATTCCTCCCGATATTACCGCAGTAATCCCCTTGAGTACATTGTTTCACTAGAAGGCGGCAGTGCGGGAGGTTGTCCATGTTGTGGATTATCACCCAGCCATACAGTTTCCGTAGGTGACATGGGTGAACCATAGTAGTCTGAAGGGCTGCAGATATGCCCGTACTCGGGTCTTTGTCGGAGTCGTCCACGATTCGGGCCTGTTGGTGTTGGCCTGTCACGAATGTTCTGATATGGTTCTGAATTCTGTTCCCGCCTGTGAGGCATCTCGAAAGGTGCCATCGCTAACAGGCGAAAACAGGTTATAATGCAGTTGTTGATTCCGCTGAATCACTGGCCTAGTCGGTGAGCATGTGTGCTGAGAATCCGTCGTATGAGGCTACCTCTTGATCGAGGGAGTCCTCGCTAAATGGAGATGGTATTGAATTAAGCTCACTATATGGTTTGGGCGTGAGTTCGCTGCACGTTACTGCTGTTCTTCGGGCCCCACATCGGGCGCCACTTGTAGCTCGCCGGGTAGTGTCGGGCCATTCCAGTGTATCATGTTGACTCGCCGCACCGCAAGTGCATGACGAGTGATGATGCTGGTTAGCATCTGGTCTCGGGGTGACGGACCTTGTACGAAACAAAAAACGCCTCCTAAGGCTCAATCGTTCTGGTGGGGCCGTGAGACCATCGTCGCGAACGTTAAACACAACGGTCTCATCCCACGAGTTTGTGTCACCAGTATGCCTGTCCATAGCAATTTCGTGATCTATGGACTTACAATATTTAATTTGGTGACCTAAAAATATAAGTCTATACAATGAGTTTACCTTAACAATTAAAAGTATGCTAGATAAAACTACAGTAAGAGCATACGAAAATACGAGACATAGCGACAGGTAGATGAACTTTTAAACATGTGGCTCCCGGAGGTACCATACAGACTCATAGGTCTGCAGAGGTATCCCCGCAAGGGAGGCTCCAGTACACGAGACGTAACTAATTAACTTAATATAAGTTATTATACCTCTATGCTGAAAGGAAGAAGGTTATCCCGGACGAAAAGTGATGTGCCTCATGCGGGCACTACTCCTAATGCAAGTTTTGGGTGAGGAGTATGATCCTGGCGTGCACCGTCGTTGCTGAATCCTTGCGAGAGGCAAGTGCCTCGTGTGGGCCTCCGTCTCGGGAAGGTGTCGCCACTGCTTAAAGCGGGAGAAGAGTAGTAGGCAAAAATGGGCCCACTCTAATATTTCAACCAAAAATGCTTTAGAAAGAAAAGACCATACCTAGTGAAATTATGACTATAGGGGTGCGTACCGTTTTACGGGAGACGGGACAGACGATTCCCGATGGATTCCCTCATCACCATATTATGTGATTCTTGGTATGCTGAATTAGTAGTTGCCGCTTTATTTATGCAGGCCTTCTGTTTTGCTTAATTCACTTGTTAGTTATTTTCAAAACAAGAACTATTTTTGGCCGCAACTGGCGGGTATCTACCTAGCTATTAGACATGGCTGTCACTGAGAACAGATGGTCTAAGACATCAATACTGAAGACAGCGCTCATGCATGTTATGTAGCAGGATCTCTGAAATGGATAAGAATCCGGACATCCCGCCCCGCAACCACATAAAACATTACAAGACATGGGTTACATTTCACAAAAGCATTATTAGAACATTTCTCTTATCATTATTTACCCACCGTAAATGTCCTTCCCGCAAGGGTATGGCAGATCTAAATATCATGCTGAGACATTTTAACAGAATGCGGTGGGGGATGCGCATCTCGCTCGTCACCGGGTCCTATGGAACTAACCGTTTTACCTGTCATTAGGTTTATATACAAGTTGCCAGTTTTGCACTGTGGTGCGGGAGAATTATCAGTAAATAAGATAATAATTAATACATGTGTTTTCGCAGTGCTTTCCTACATTGGTTTAAAAGTGCTAACTACTAAGTATCCAAAGATACACGGGAAATGTATGTGACACCGCACTCTGGCCATCACCGCTCGGAAACCCCAACAGTTTCCCAGAGTCAGATCAGCCCATGGTGCGGATAGGGACATCCAAACAATCAAAAAGCCACAAGGCTGAGTGGAGCACGAAGATAGACAAAATCTTACTTATGAGTCTTACCGGAGTGCGGGGCTGGATTATCACACTACCGGAAGAGAAGAGCATATTACACAGTATGTAATGAAGAAAGTGTCTCTAATCATTTCGAACCTATCCTATTGAGCTGAATAGAAAAGGTTTAGTCGGTAGCATGCCTGGCTAAACAGAGTTATAGCATGGACAGCGACCTCAGTAAAAAATTGTTGGTGGCGGGAGAAAATGTTGCATATATAAGTGTTGCTGTATAGTGTTTCCTACGTGCATTGCAGTCCTATATTTCCTATGAATAAACAAAAGATATGAACGGATGGGCACTGGCCATATATATACATAATCTAACCAGAACAATCAACACAGTGTCGAGTGATCAAGATATATATAACAGTACAGGTTAACGAACCTACTATAGTGCAGTTAGCAACACATTGAGGAAAATGAGAATAATTATTAACAAATACAGAAATTATAACTAGCGGTCCTAAGACCGTTATGGTTCCTTTTAGTCATCGGGACCGTTATTGCGGATACAATATAATTAACAAAACCTATATAGAGAAATAATTAAACTGTGAAATACAGTTACTTGAATACTTGGTAGACATTCCTAAGTTAGGCTACCGTGTTACTGAAATTGATACGTCGGTCCATAGTTGACGTGAAATGATGCGCTCTCCAGAAGCTGGAAAGTTCCCGCAGGTTGGTTCCCGCAAGATGTTTTCCGCAAACAAGACTTCCGCAAAAACACTCATAGCGGGAGTGCATCGCTTAGTGCTGTAGGCCTAATAGAATGTCTAACAAGCAGTCAGTAAAAGATACGATAGTACTACGTGGTGAAGAAAGTTCCCGTACACCGATGGCATGGATGGAAGGTGTAAACAACACATCACTAGCGAGGGGTTGTCAGAGGCGAGCGAGGATACAAAACAAAGCTTCACGGTGCTGGGTACGTCAACCAGCTCTGAAGACGCACCGGTCAGAGTTTACTTGCTGCGGTCGAAAGTCGAAAGAACCGACACTTTTAGGCGTGGCCGGCAGATCCGGCAAGTCATCCATCAAAGAACATCCTGTCTCTACATCTGTAGACTCACATATTCAGGCCGTAAAGGACTCACCGCAAATTTGTGTTCCGAATGTAGCTGTTGGTATTCGTGAACAATTATCAGAAGTTCCAAATTACTCCCGTAAGTAAGGAGTTACAAAATTGTTTTAATGCGGTGGGTTGGACAACTGGTAGCTACGGGAACGCGACGGAAACTGAAGTCATATGCGTAATATCCGTTGATCGTAGCTAGTACAGATCCAACCTGTTCGGCCCCTGGCCGAGGATGCTCTAGATCACTGGATCGCTTCTCCTTTTATACTCCTTGCGACGTCACAGGCGCAGGCTCCATCCAATCATCGTTCGAGCATGAGCCAATCAGCGCGCAGCTAATAATAGCGAAGTCGAATGTTCTAGAACATTCTAGAAGCTTTGCGTCCACATGGTTATGACGTCACGGCAATATTTTGAAGATAATCATGAAGAGTTTTCCCTGGATAACTCAGTCATTTCACAACCGATTTTGAAATGGTTTACAGATTTGAAAAGCCCGTTGAATCCTGGTCTTGATTAATGGCAGACCTAACGGGAACAGGCAATCACTAAGGATTACAGGGTCCCAGCACATGCGTTTTAACGAAACGATGTGTGGTCTAAACAGTTCTATTCATGCGGTAGATCAACGTCACTGACCCCATCAAGATAGCTGTGTTTCCCGATCGGGAGGGCTGGCCAAGCATTCTCCTCAATGGATAGAACTAGCTCCTGTCACGGCCTAGACCAAACACATTAGTACCACTTTAATAATGGTTAAATTACAGTACAACTCGCAAAAATGTGGGACACAGTTAATACAATTACAATGCCGTCGTTCGGAGGTTGCGAATACAGTCAACCTGAGTGTCTGTGTTTCTGTCATGTTGGTGATTTGTATCTGATACATGTGACTGGTTTTCTGTGGATGGTACTTGCGCTGTGCTGACGGTGATGTGTTTATGGCTGCCATGTGCAGGAGGTTGGAGGGAGAGGCGGCGTGAATATCAACTTTATCAAACCCTGAGGGTATTTCACTCTGTAATAGCCGAGCCCGTGGGCGGGACAGAGTTACTTTAGAGCATAGATGACCTGTTGGATGTTGTAATTTTGATCAATCCATTGTCGAATTCAACTTTTCGATTTTATGATCGCCTCACAATGTGCAAGTCCCCGCATAATAGTGGACACTACTAATAAGGGAAAAATGTCTTTTAGAGTGTTCAATGATACCGCAGTGAATGGTTCACTCTGGAACCCAGAGTACGCTGCGGCCATTTAGTGGACATAATCTCATTAGAATCACCTGCACTTTCTGACACAACACAGTAAATGACTGATGATTTACCCGAACATTTACACGATTTATATCTACATGCCACCGTTGGATTACTGCAATCACAAAAACGAGAAATTCGGAAACTACTACATAAATATCGCGATAGTTTTTCCTCTGGAGACATGGATCTTGGAGAAACTCATCTTGTACGACATTCCATCGATACAGGCAATAATTGCCCCATACGACAACCGGTACGGCATCTTCCCATTCACAAGGAAGCAGAAGCACACCAACAAGTGAACGACATGTTGCGGACTGGTATTATTGAACCCTCAGCATCTACATGGGCTAGCCCTATAGTGTTAACAGGCAAAAAGGACGGAACCTTGCGGTTTTGCATCGACTACCGCCGCCTTAATGATCTTAGCATTAAGGACCCTTATCTGTTACCACGGATAGATCAGGCCTTGGATTCCTTGTCCGGAGCCAAGTGGTTTTGTACCCTTGACTTAGCTAGCGGTTACTGGCAAGTAGCCATGGATGAAGCTGATATGGAAAAGACAGCATTCGTTTGTAGGGACGGCCTTTTCCAATTCCGCAAGATGCCCTACGGGTTGTGCAATGCTCCCGGAACTTTTGAATGACTCATTGAGCAGGTATTAACCACCATGCAATGGGAAATCTGTCTCTGTTACATCGATGATGTAATAGTCTTTGGACCCACGTTTGAGCAAACTTTAATTTGGACAGCATGCTTTCAAGATTCCGCACAGCCAATTTGAAACTCAAACCGAAGAAATGTCATCTCTTTACACAGAGTGTTGAGTTCCTGGGACACGCCATATCCGGTGTTGGAGTGGCTACACAGCCATCGAAAACTAAGGCAGTAGCAGAGTGGCCTCGGCCATATTCAGTTACGGAGACACAGAGTTTCCTTGGCCTATGCCAGTATTATCGCTGTTACATCTGACATTTCAGTGAGATTGCTTCACCCCTCTACAAGATCACCGAGAAAGATCGACCATTTGAGTGGACAAGTGAGTGTGAAGGCTCCTTCAGGGCGCTGAAGGAACTCTTGACGACCGCCCCAATTCTTGCTCATCCTTATCCAAAACTCGATTTCATCTTAGACACTGATGCGTCAGCTTTCGCTATAGGCACGGTTATATCTCAGGTCACCGAAAACGGAACAGAGCAGGTGTTGGGTTACAGTTCGTATACTCTGAATAAAACAGAGAGAAGATATGCAACCACCAAGTTAGAACTATTGGCGGCGGTCCATTTCATCAAGTATTATAAGCACTTTCTGTACGGGCACCCTTGTACCTTCCGTACAGACCATGCCTCGCTACGGTGGCTCAGGAACTTTAAAAATCTGGAGGGCCAGGTAGCGAGATGGGAGGAATCCCTGCAGGCCTATAACTTTAATGTTGTTCACCGTCCCGGCAAATTGCATGGAAATGCCGACGCCCTTAGCAGATTCGGCGCGGAAGCTGAATATGAAGAGGCCGCCACCATGACATAGTCAACACAGCCATCTCCGGAGCTCCCCGAATTGAGGTGCGCAGAGTGGAACCCAGAGAAAATCGCACACCACCAGACAACAGATGTGCAGACACGAAATATTTACGCATGGATTCAGGAGGGGGTACGTCCTCCTAAGGAATCGGTAACACCTCTAGCCACCACGGTGAAATATTATTATCAGCGGTTCGAAGAATGTCAATTAATAAACAACATTCTATATATTAATAACCGTTTGGTAGTCCCGGAAAGTTATCGTGAACTTATATTGAAACAACTACATGATAACGCCGGACATCTGGCCATGGAAAGGACTGTTGCCCGTATCAAACTGAGATTCAACTTGATCGGAATTTGCGATAGTGTCAAGGCATGGGTTGCCAAATGTATCCCATACCAAAATGCGCTGTTAGCCAATACTATATCGCACCATCGCAAATTAAGTTTGTTGGTGCACCATGGGAGCGAGTGGCTATCGACGCGCTCGGACCCTTGAATACGACGGATGATGGAAATAAATACATCCTCGTGTTACAAAATTATTTTACGATGTGGGTAGAAGCGTTTGCTCTGTCAGACCAAGAGGCATCCACCGTAGCAGAGGTCTTAGTCAGCAATGTGTTCTGCTGCTTTGGTATGCCTTATGAGTTGCACTCCGATCAAGGAAGTAATTTTGAGAGCCGGCTCATATCAGAGCTCTGCAAATTATTCCATATCGTCAAAACAAGGACAACTCCATACCACCCCAGGAGCGACGGGATGGTAGAGAGATTCAACAGAACTCTCGCGGAGATGCTTACCAAGGAAACACGCCTTGATTGTAGAGACTGGGATCTACGGCTTCCATATGTACTCATGGCTTACCACACTTCGGAACATTCCAGCACGGGCTATGCCCCTGCTCGGGTAATGTTAGGCCATGAATTAGCCTTACCCTGGATCTGGCCATGCCTCCAATGCCAGGAGAGAAAAATTCACAAACTGTGTGTAGGTAGGTGTGTAATTCGTTCCCAGATCCGCAAGAACTTGAAGGGCATTTCCGGAAAGTTTTGCAGCGAGATATTCACCCGTTTGTCAATCGTCCCAGTTGATAGTTCGACTTATGATCTCGAACTGTATCTTATAATTGGTCCAGTCATTCTCCCCTCTAAATTTGGGAGTGAGGCTGACTCGGCCAAGACCGCGGGAAGAATGCAGTGGTTGAAATCCGGGTGGTGAGGTTATCTGGGAAGTTAAGGATTGTACTGAGGTTGATCGTAGTGCAGATGGTGGTTGTGTCGGTGTTTCTCGTCGAAGCCGATGCCGAGGAGCCAAGACACATGTACTCCAATTTAATGAGTCCGCCCAGTTTGTAGAGCCATAGACCGGCATGGGTCTATGGATGGGAGGCGGATTATTGTGAAGATCGCGCGGTTGTTCCTCCCGAGGTGAGGACTGGCGTTCCTCATATGGCAGTGGTACTGTCGGCTGATGGTTGTGGTGTGTTGCATGACTGATATACCGGCGAAATGGTGGTGTCGATTCCTCCCGATATTACCGCAGTAATCCCCTTGAGTACATTGTTTCACTAGAAGGCGGCAGTGCGGGAGGTTGTCCATGTTGTGGATTATCACCCAGCCATACAGTTTCCGTAGGTGACATGGGTGAACCATAGTAGTCTGAAGGGCTGCAGATATGCCCGTACTCGGGTCTTTGTCGGAGTCGTCCACGATTCGGGCCTGTTGGTGTTGGCCTGTCACGAATGTTCTGATATGGTTCTGAATTCTGTTCCCGCCTGTGAGGCATCTCGAAAGGTGCCATCGCTAACAGGCGAAAACAGGTTATAATGCAGTTGTTGATTCCGCTGAATCACTGGCCTAGTCGGTGAGCATGTGTGCTGAGAATCCGTCGTATGAGGCTACCTCTTGATCGAGGGAGTCCTCGCTAAATGGAGATGGTATTGAATTAAGCTCACTATATGGTTTGGGCGTGAGTTCGCTGCACGTTACTGCTGTTCTTCGGGCCCCACATCGGGCGCCACTTGTAGCTCGCCGGGTAGTGTCGGGCCATTCCAGTGTATCATGTTGACTCGCCGCACCGCAAGTGCATGACGAGTGATGATGCTGGTTAGCATCTGGTCTCGGGGTGACGGACCTTGTACGAAACAAAAAACGCCTCCTAAGGCTCAATCGTTCTGGTGGGGCCGTGAGACCATCGTCGCGAACGTTAAACACAACGGTCTCATCCCACGAGTTTGTGTCACCAGTATGCCTGTCCATAGCAATTTCGTGATCTATGGACTTACAATATTTAATTTGGTGACCTAAAAATATAAGTCTATACAATGAGTTTACCTTAACAATTAAAAGTATGCTAGATAAAACTACAGTAAGAGCATACGAAAATACGAGACATAGCGACAGGTAGATGAACTTTTAAACATGTGGCTCCCGGAGCTACCATACAGACTCATAGGTCTGCAGAGGTATCCCCGCAAGGGAGGCTCCAGTACACGAGACGTAACTAATTAACTTAATATAAGTTATTATACCTCTATGCTGAAAGGAAGAAGGTTATCCCGGACGAAAAGTGATGTGCCTCATGCGGGCACTACTCCTAATGCAAGTTTTGGGTGAGGAGTATGATCCTGGCGTGCACCGTCGTTGCTGAATCCTTGCGAGAGGCAAGTGCCTCGTGTGGGCCTCCGTCTCGGGAAGGTGTCGCCACTGCTTAAAGCGGGAGAAGAGTAGTAGGCAAAAATGGGCCCACTCTAATATTTCAACCAAAAATGCTTTAGAAAGAAAAGACCATACCTAGTGAAATTATGACTATAGGGGTGCGTACCGTTTTACGGGAGACGGGACAGACGATTCCCGATGGATTCCCTCATCACCATATTATGTGATTCTTGGTATGCTGAATTAGTAGTTGCCGCTTTATTTATGCAGGCCTTCTGTTTTGCTTAATTCACTTGTTAGTTATTTTCAAAACAAGAACTATTTTTGGCCGCAACTGGCGGGTATCTACCTAGCTATTAGACATGGCTGTCACTGAGAACAGATGGTCTAAGACATCAATACTGAAGACAGCGCTCATGCATGTTATGTAGCAGGATCTCTGAAATGGATAAGAATCCGGACATCCCGCCCCGCAACCACATAAAACATTACAAGACATGGGTTACATTTCACAAAAGCATTATTAGAACATTTCTCTTATCATTATTTACCCACCGTAAATGTCCTTCCCGCAAGGGTATGGCAGATCTAAATATCATGCTGAGACATTTTAACAGAATGCGGTGGGGGATGCGCATCTCGCTCGTCACCGGGTCCTATGGAACTAACCGTTTTACCTGTCATTAGGTTTATATACAAGTTGCCAGTTTTGCACTGTGGTGCGGGAGAATTATCAGTAAATAAGATAATAATTAATACATGTGTTTTCGCAGTGCTTTCCTACATTGGTTTAAAAGTGCTAACTACTAAGTATCCAAAGATACACGGGAAATGTATGTGACACCGCACTCTGGCCATCACCGCTCGGAAACCCCAACAGTTTCCCAGAGTCAGATCAGCCCATGGTGCGGATAGGGACATCCAAACAATCAAAAAGCCACAAGGCTGAGTGGAGCACGAAGATAGACAAAATCTTACTTATGAGTCTTACCGGAGTGCGGGGCTGGATTATCACACTACCGGAAGAGAAGAGCATATTACACAGTATGTAATGAAGAAAGTGTCTCTAATCATTTCGAACCTATCCTATTGAGCTGAATAGAAAAGGTTTAGTCGGTAGCATGCCTGGCTAAACAGAGTTATAGCATGGACAGCGACCTCAGTAAAAAATTGTTGGTGGCGGGAGAAAATGTTGCATATATAAGTGTTGCTGTATAGTGTTTCCTACGTGCATTGCAGTCCTATATTTCCTATGAATAAACAAAAGATATGAACGGATGGGCACTGGCCATATATATACATAATCTAACCAGAACAATCAACACAGTGTCGAGTGATCAAGATATATATAACAGTACAGGTTAACGAACCTACTATAGTGCAGTTAGCAACACATTGAGGAAAATGAGAATAATTATTAACAAATACAGAAATTATAACTAGCGGTCCTAAGACCGTTATGGTTCCTTTTAGTCATCGGGACCGTTATTGCGGATACAATATAATTAACAAAACCTATATAGAGAAATAATTAAACTGTGAAATACAGTTACTTGAATACTTGGTAGACATTCCTAAGTTAGGCTACCGTGTTACTGAAATTGATACGTCGGTCCATAGTTGACGTGAAATGATGCGCTCTCCAGAAGCTGGAAAGTTCCCGCAGGTTGGTTCCCGCAAGATGTTTTCCGCAAACAAGACTTCCGCAAAAACACTCATAGCGGGAGTGCATCGCTTAGTGCTGTAGGCCTAATAGAATGTCTAACAAGCAGTCAGTAAAAGATACGATAGTACTACGTGGTGAAGAAAGTTCCCGTACACCGATGGCATGGATGGAAGGTGTAAACAACACATCACTAGCGAGGGGTTGTCAGAGGCGAGCGAGGATACAAAACAAAGCTTCACGGTGCTGGGTACGTCAACCAGCTCTGAAGACGCACCGGTCAGAGTTTACTTGCTGCGGTCGAAAGTCGAAAGAACCGACACTTTTAGGCGTGGCCGGCAGATCCGGCAAGTCATCCATCAAAGAACATCCTGTCTCTACATCTGTAGACTCACATATTCAGGCCGTAAAGGACTCACCGCAAATTTGTGTTCCGAATGTAGCTGTTGGTATTCGTGAACAATTATCAGAAGTTCCAAATTACTCCCGTAAGTAAGGAGTTACAAAATTGTTTTAATGCGGTGGGTTGGACAACTGGTAGCTACGGGAACGCGACGGAAACTGAAGTCATATGCGTAATATCCGTTGATCGTAGCTAGTACAGATCCAACCTGTTCGGCCCCTGGCCGAGGATGCTCTAGATCACTGGATCGCTTCTCCTTTTATACTCCTTGCGACGTCACAGGCGCAGGCTCCATCCAATCATCGTTCGAGCATGAGCCAATCAGCGCGCAGCTAATAATAGCGAAGTCGAATGTTCTAGAACATTCTAGAAGCTTTGCGTCCACATGGTTATGACGTCACGGCAATATTTTGAAGATAATCATGAAGAGTTTTCCCTGGATAACTCAGTCATTTCACAACCGATTTTGAAATGGTTTACAGATTTGAAAAGCCCGTTGAATCCTGGTCTTGATTAATGGCAGACCTAACGGGAACAGGCAATCACTAAGGATTACAGGGTCCCAGCACATGCGTTTTAACGAAACGATGTGTGGTCTAAACAGTTCTATTCATGCGGTAGATCAACGTCACTGACCCCATCAAGATAGCTGTGTTTCCCGATCGGGAGGGCTGGCCAAGCATTCTCCTCAATGGATAGAACTAGCTCCTGTCACGGCCTAGACCAAACACATTAGTACCACTTTAATAATGGTTAAATTACAGTACAACTCGCAAAAATGTGGGACACAGTTAATACAATTACAATGCCGTCGTTCGGAGGTTGCGAATACAGTCAACCTGAGTGTCTGTGTTTCTGTCATGTTGGTGATTTGTATCTGATACATGTGACTGGTTTTCTGTGGATGGTACTTGCGCTGTGCTGACGGTGATGTGTTTATGGCTGCCATGTGCAGGAGGTTGGAGGGAGAGGCGGCGTGAATATCAACTTTATCAAACCCTGAGGGTATTTCACTCTGTAATAGCCGAGCCCGTGGGCGGGACAGAGTTACTTTAGAGCATAGATGACCTGTTGGATGTTGTAATTTTGATCAATCCATTGTCGAATTCAACTTTTCGATTTTATGATCGCCTCACAATGTGCAAGTCCCCGCATAATAGTGGACACTACTAATAAGGGAAAAATGTCTTTTAGAGTGTTCAATGATACCGCAGTGAATGGTTCACTCTGGAACCCAGAGTACGCTGCGGCCATTTAGTGGACATAATCTCATTAGAATCACCTGCACTTTCTGACACAACACAGTAAATGACTGATGATTTACCCGAACATTTACACGATTTATATCTACATGCCACCGTTGGATTACTGCAATCACAAAAACGAGAAATTCGGAAACTACTACATAAATATCGCGATAGTTTTTCCTCTGGAGACATGGATCTTGGAGAAACTCATCTTGTACGACATTCCATCGATACAGGCAATAATTGCCCCATACGACAACCGGTACGGCATCTTCCCATTCACAAGGAAGCAGAAGCACACCAACAAGTGAACGACATGTTGCGGACTGGTATTATTGAACCCTCAGCATCTACATGGGCTAGCCCTATAGTGTTAACAGGCAAAAAGGACGGAACCTTGCGGTTTTGCATCGACTACCGCCGCCTTAATGATCTTAGCATTAAGGACCCTTATCTGTTACCACGGATAGATCAGGCCTTGGATTCCTTGTCCGGAGCCAAGTGGTTTTGTACCCTTGACTTAGCTAGCGGTTACTGGCAAGTAGCCATGGATGAAGCTGATATGGAAAAGACAGCATTCGTTTGTAGGGACAGCCTTTTCCAATTCCGCAAGATGCCCTACGGGTTGTGCAATTCTCCCGGAACTTTTGAATGACTCATTGAGCAGGTATTAACCACCATGCAATGGGAAATCTGTCTCTGTTACATCGATGATGTAATAGTCTTTGGACCCACGTTTGAGCAAACTTTAATTTGGACAGCATGCTTTCAAGATTCCGCACAGCCAATTTGAAACTCAAACCGAAGAAATGTCATCTCTTTACACAGAGTGTTGAGTTCCTGGGACACGCCATATCCGGTGTTGGAGTGGCTACACAGCCATCGAAAACTAAGGCAGTAGCAGAGTGGCCTCGGCCATATTCAGTTACGGAGACACAGAGTTTCCTTGGCCTATGCCAGTATTATCGCTGTTACATCTGACATTTCAGTGAGATTGCTTCACCCCTCTACAAGATCACCGAGAAAGATCGACCATTTGAGTGGACAAGTGAGTGTGAAGGCTCCTTCAGGGCGCTGAAGGAACTCTTGACGACCGCCCCAATTCTTGCTCATCCTTATCCAAAACTCGATTTCATCTTAGACACTGATGCGTCAGCTTTCGCTATAGGCACGGTTATATCTCAGGTCACCGAAAACGGAACAGAGCAGGTGTTGGGTTACAGTTCGTATACTCTGAATAAAACAGAGAGAAGATATGCAACCACCAAGTTAGAACTATTGGCGGCGGTCCATTTCATCAAGTATTATAAGCACTTTCTGTACGGGCACCCTTGTACCTTCCGTACAGACCATGCCTCGCTACGGTGGCTCAGGAACTTTAAAAATCTGGAGGGCCAGGTAGCGAGATGGGAGGAATCCCTGCAGGCCTATAACTTTAATGTTGTTCACCGTCCCGGCAAATTGCATGGAAATGCCGACGCCCTTAGCAGATTCGGCGCGGAAGCTGAATATGAAGAGGCCGCCACCATGACATAGTCAACACAGCCATCTCCGGAGCTCCCCGAATTGAGGTGCGCAGAGTGGAACCCAGAGAAAATCGCACACCACCAGACAACAGATGTGCAGACACGAAATATTTACGCATGGATTCAGGAGGGGGTACGTCCTCCTAAGGAATCGGTAACACCTCTAGCCACCACGGTGAAATATTATTATCAGCGGTTCGAAGAATGTCAATTAATAAACAACATTCTATATATTAATAACCGTTTGGTAGTCCCGGAAAGTTATCGTGAACTTATATTGAAACAACTACATGATAACGCCGGACATCTGGCCATGGAAAGGACTGTTGCCCGTATCAAACTGAGATTCAACTTGATCGGAATTTGCGATAGTGTCAAGGCATGGGTTGCCAAATGTATCCCATACCAAAATGCGCTGTTAGCCAATACTATATCGCACCATCGCAAATTAAGTTTGTTGGTGCACCATGGGAGCGAGTGGCTATCGACGCGCTCGGACCCTTGAATACGACGGATGATGGAAATAAATACATCCTCGTGTTACAAAATTATTTTACGATGTGGGTAGAAGCGTTTGCTCTGTCAGACCAAGAGGCATCCACCGTAGCAGAGGTCTTAGTCAGCAATGTGTTCTGCTGCTTTGGTATGCCTTATGAGTTGCACTCCGATCAAGGAAGTAATTTTGAGAGCCGGCTCATATCAGAGCTCTGCAAATTATTCCATATCGTCAAAACAAGGACAACTCCATACCACCCCAGGAGCGACGGGATGGTAGAGAGATTCAACAGAACTCTCGCGGAGATGCTTACCAAGGAAACACGCCTTGATTGTAGAGACTGGGATCTACGGCTTCCATATGTACTCATGGCTTACCACACTTCGGAACATTCCAGCACGGGCTATGCCCCTGCTCGGGTAATGTTAGGCCATGAATTAGCCTTACCCTGGATCTGGCCATGCCTCCAATGCCAGGAGAGAAAAATTCACAAACTGTGTGTAGGTAGGTGTGTAATTCGTTCCCAGATCCGCAAGAACTTGAAGGGCATTTCCGGAAAGTTTTGCAGCGAGATATTCACCCGTTTGTCAATCGTCCCAGTTGATAGTTCGACTTATGATCTCGAACTGTATCTTATAATTGGTCCAGTCATTCTCCCCTCTAAATTTGGGAGTGAGGCTGACTCGGCCAAGACCGCGGGAAGAATGCAGTGGTTGAAATCCGGGTGGTGAGGTTATCTGGGAAGTTAAGGATTGTACTGAGGTTGATCGTAGTGCAGATGGTGGTTGTGTCGGTGTTTCTCGTCGAAGCCGATGCCGAGGAGCCAAGACACATGTACTCCAATTTAATGAGTCCGCCCAGTTTGTAGAGCCATAGACCGGCATGGGTCTATGGATGGGAGGCGGATTATTGTGAAGATCGCGCGGTTGTTCCTCCCGAGGTGAGGACTGGCGTTCCTCATATGGCAGTGGTACTGTCGGCTGATGGTTGTGGTGTGTTGCATGACTGATATACCGGCGAAATGGTGGTGTCGATTCCTCCCGATATTACCGCAGTAATCCCCTTGAGTACATTGTTTCACTAGAAGGCGGCAGTGCGGGAGGTTGTCCATGTTGTGGATTATCACCCAGCCATACAGTTTCCGTAGGTGACATGGGTGAACCATAGTAGTCTGAAGGGCTGCAGATATGCCCGTACTCGGGTCTTTGTCGGAGTCGTCCACGATTCGGGCCTGTTGGTGTTGGCCTGTCACGAATGTTCTGATATGGTTCTGAATTCTGTTCCCGCCTGTGAGGCATCTCGAAAGGTGCCATCGCTAACAGGCGAAAACAGGTTATAATGCAGTTGTTGATTCCGCTGAATCACTGGCCTAGTCGGTGAGCATGTGTGCTGAGAATCCGTCGTATGAGGCTACCTCTTGATCGAGGGAGTCCTCGCTAAATGGAGATGGTATTGAATTAAGCTCACTATATGGTTTGGGCGTGAGTTCGCTGCACGTTACTGCTGTTCTTCGGGCCCCACATCGGGCGCCACTTGTAGCTCGCCGGGTAGTGTCGGGCCATTCCAGTGTATCATGTTGACTCGCCGCACCGCAAGTGCATGACGAGTGATGATGCTGGTTAGCATCTGGTCTCGGGGTGACGGACCTTGTACGAAACAAAAAACGCCTCCTAAGGCTCAATCGTTCTGGTGGGGCCGTGAGACCATCGTCGCGAACGTTAAACACAACGGTCTCATCCCACGAGTTTGTGTCACCAGTATGCCTGTCCATAGCAATTTCGTGATCTATGGACTTACAATATTTAATTTGGTGACCTAAAAATATAAGTCTATACAATGAGTTTACCTTAACAATTAAAAGTATGCTAGATAAAACTACAGTAAGAGCATACGAAAATACGAGACATAGCGACAGGTAGATGAACTTTTAAACATGTGGCTCCCGGAGCTACCATACAGACTCATAGGTCTGCAGAGGTATCCCCGCAAGGGAGGCTCCAGTACACGAGACGTAACTAATTAACTTAATATAAGTTATTATACCTCTATGCTGAAAGGAAGAAGGTTATCCCGGACGAAAAGTGATGTGCCTCATGCGGGCACTACTCCTAATGCAAGTTTTGGGTGAGGAGTATGATCCTGGCGTGCACCGTCGTTGCTGAATCCTTGCGAGAGGCAAGTGCCTCGTGTGGGCCTCCGTCTCGGGAAGGTGTCGCCACTGCTTAAAGCGGGAGAAGAGTAGTAGGCAAAAATGGGCCCACTCTAATATTTCAACCAAAAATGCTTTAGAAAGAAAAGACCATACCTAGTGAAATTATGACTATAGGGGTGCGTACCGTTTTACGGGAGACGGGACAGACGATTCCCGATGGATTCCCTCATCACCATATTATGTGATTCTTGGTATGCTGAATTAGTAGTTGCCGCTTTATTTATGCAGGCCTTCTGTTTTGCTTAATTCACTTGTTAGTTATTTTCAAAACAAGAACTATTTTTGGCCGCAACTGGCGGGTATCTACCTAGCTATTAGACATGGCTGTCACTGAGAACAGATGGTCTAAGACATCAATACTGAAGACAGCGCTCATGCATGTTATGTAGCAGGATCTCTGAAATGGATAAGAATCCGGACATCCCGCCCCGCAACCACATAAAACATTACAAGACATGGGTTACATTTCACAAAAGCATTATTAGAACATTTCTCTTATCATTATTTACCCACCGTAAATGTCCTTCCCGCAAGGGTATGGCAGATCTAAATATCATGCTGAGACATTTTAACAGAATGCGGTGGGGGATGCGCATCTCGCTCGTCACCGGGTCCTATGGAACTAACCGTTTTACCTGTCATTAGGTTTATATACAAGTTGCCAGTTTTGCACTGTGGTGCGGGAGAATTATCAGTAAATAAGATAATAATTAATACATGTGTTTTCGCAGTGCTTTCCTACATTGGTTTAAAAGTGCTAACTACTAAGTATCCAAAGATACACGGGAAATGTATGTGACACCGCACTCTGGCCATCACCGCTCGGAAACCCCAACAGTTTCCCAGAGTCAGATCAGCCCATGGTGCGGATAGGGACATCCAAACAATCAAAAAGCCACAAGGCTGAGTGGAGCACGAAGATAGACAAAATCTTACTTATGAGTCTTACCGGAGTGCGGGGCTGGATTATCACACTACCGGAAGAGAAGAGCATATTACACAGTATGTAATGAAGAAAGTGTCTCTAATCATTTCGAACCTATCCTATTGAGCTGAATAGAAAAGGTTTAGTCGGTAGCATGCCTGGCTAAACAGAGTTATAGCATGGACAGCGACCTCAGTAAAAAATTGTTGGTGGCGGGAGAAAATGTTGCATATATAAGTGTTGCTGTATAGTGTTTCCTACGTGCATTGCAGTCCTATATTTCCTATGAATAAACAAAAGATATGAACGGATGGGCACTGGCCATATATATACATAATCTAACCAGAACAATCAACACAGTGTCGAGTGATCAAGATATATATAACAGTACAGGTTAACGAACCTACTATAGTGCAGTTAGCAACACATTGAGGAAAATGAGAATAATTATTAACAAATACAGAAATTATAACTAGCGGTCCTAAGACCGTTATGGTTCCTTTTAGTCATCGGGACCGTTATTGCGGATACAATATAATTAACAAAACCTATATAGAGAAATAATTAAACTGTGAAATACAGTTACTTGAATACTTGGTAGACATTCCTAAGTTAGGCTACCGTGTTACTGAAATTGATACGTCGGTCCATAGTTGACGTGAAATGATGCGCTCTCCAGAAGCTGGAAAGTTCCCGCAGGTTGGTTCCCGCAAGATGTTTTCCGCAAACAAGACTTCCGCAAAAACACTCATAGCGGGAGTGCATCGCTTAGTGCTGTAGGCCTAATAGAATGTCTAACAAGCAGTCAGTAAAAGATACGATAGTACTACGTGGTGAAGAAAGTTCCCGTACACCGATGGCATGGATGGAAGGTGTAAACAACACATCACTAGCGAGGGGTTGTCAGAGGCGAGCGAGGATACAAAACAAAGCTTCACGGTGCTGGGTACGTCAACCAGCTCTGAAGACGCACCGGTCAGAGTTTACTTGCTGCGGTCGAAAGTCGAAAGAACCGACACTTTTAGGCGTGGCCGGCAGATCCGGCAAGTCATCCATCAAAGAACATCCTGTCTCTACATCTGTAGACTCACATATTCAGGCCGTAAAGGACTCACCGCAAATTTGTGTTCCGAATGTAGCTGTTGGTATTCGTGAACAATTATCAGAAGTTCCAAATTACTCCCGTAAGTAAGGAGTTACAAAATTGTTTTAATGCGGTGGGTTGGACAACTGGTAGCTACGGGAACGCGACGGAAACTGAAGTCATATGCGTAATATCCGTTGATCGTAGCTAGTACAGATCCAACCTGTTCGGCCCCTGGCCGAGGATGCTCTAGATCACTGGATCGCTTCTCCTTTTATACTCCTTGCGACGTCACAGGCGCAGGCTCCATCCAATCATCGTTCGAGCATGAGCCAATCAGCGCGCAGCTAATAATAGCGAAGTCGAATGTTCTAGAACATTCTAGAAGCTTTGCGTCCACATGGTTATGACGTCACGGCAATATTTTGAAGATAATCATGAAGAGTTTTCCCTGGATAACTCAGTCATTTCACAACCGATTTTGAAATGGTTTACAGATTTGAAAAGCCCGTTGAATCCTGGTCTTGATTAATGGCAGACCTAACGGGAACAGGCAATCACTAAGGATTACAGGGTCCCAGCACATGCGTTTTAACGAAACGATGTGTGGTCTAAACAGTTCTATTCATGCGGTAGATCAACGTCACTGACCCCATCAAGATAGCTGTGTTTCCCGATCGGGAGGGCTGGCCAAGCATTCTCCTCAATGGATAGAACTAGCTCCTGTCACGGCCTAGACCAAACACATTAGTACCACTTTAATAATGGTTAAATTACAGTACAACTCGCAAAAATGTGGGACACAGTTAATACAATTACAATGCCGTCGTTCGGAGGTTGCGAATACAGTCAACCTGAGTGTCTGTGTTTCTGTCATGTTGGTGATTTGTATCTGATACATGTGACTGGTTTTCTGTGGATGGTACTTGCGCTGTGCTGACGGTGATGTGTTTATGGCTGCCATGTGCAGGAGGTTGGAGGGAGAGGCGGCGTGAATATCAACTTTATCAAACCCTGAGGGTATTTCACTCTGTAATAGCCGAGCCCGTGGGCGGGACAGAGTTACTTTAGAGCATAGATGACCTGTTGGATGTTGTAATTTTGATCAATCCATTGTCGAATTCAACTTTTCGATTTTATGATCGCCTCACAATGTGCAAGTCCCCGCATAATAGTGGACACTACTAATAAGGGAAAAATGTCTTTTAGAGTGTTCAATGATACCGCAGTGAATGGTTCACTCTGGAACCCAGAGTACGCTGCGGCCATTTAGTGGACATAATCTCATTAGAATCACCTGCACTTTCTGACACAACACAGTAAATGACTGATGATTTACCCGAACATTTACACGATTTATATCTACATGCCACCGTTGGATTACTGCAATCACAAAAACGAGAAATTCGGAAACTACTACATAAATATCGCGATAGTTTTTCCTCTGGAGACATGGATCTTGGAGAAACTCATCTTGTACGACATTCCATCGATACAGGCAATAATTGCCCCATACGACAACCGGTACGGCATCTTCCCATTCACAAGGAAGCAGAAGCACACCAACAAGTGAACGACATGTTGCGGACTGGTATTATTGAACCCTCAGCATCTACATGGGCTAGCCCTATAGTGTTAACAGGCAAAAAGGACGGAACCTTGCGGTTTTGCATCGACTACCGCCGCCTTAATGATCTTAGCATTAAGGACCCTTATCTGTTACCACGGATAGATCAGGCCTTGGATTCCTTGTCCGGAGCCAAGTGGTTTTGTACCCTTGACTTAGCTAGCGGTTACTGGCAAGTAGCCATGGATGAAGCTGATATGGAAAAGACAGCATTCGTTTGTAGGGACAGCCTTTTCCAATTCCGCAAGATGCCCTACGGGTTGTGCAATTCTCCCGGAACTTTTGAATGACTCATTGAGCAGGTATTAACCACCATGCAATGGGAAATCTGTCTCTGTTACATCGATGATGTAATAGTCTTTGGACCCACGTTTGAGCAAACTTTAATTTGGACAGCATGCTTTCAAGATTCCGCACAGCCAATTTGAAACTCAAACCGAAGAAATGTCATCTCTTTACACAGAGTGTTGAGTTCCTGGGACACGCCATATCCGGTGTTGGAGTGGCTACACAGCCATCGAAAACTAAGGCAGTAGCAGAGTGGCCTCGGCCATATTCAGTTACGGAGACACAGAGTTTCCTTGGCCTATGCCAGTATTATCGCTGTTACATCTGACATTTCAGTGAGATTGCTTCACCCCTCTACAAGATCACCGAGAAAGATCGACCATTTGAGTGGACAAGTGAGTGTGAAGGCTCCTTCAGGGCGCTGAAGGAACTCTTGACGACCGCCCCAATTCTTGCTCATCCTTATCCAAAACTCGATTTCATCTTAGACACTGATGCGTCAGCTTTCGCTATAGGCACGGTTATATCTCAGGTCACCGAAAACGGAACAGAGCAGGTGTTGGGTTACAGTTCGTATACTCTGAATAAAACAGAGAGAAGATATGCAACCACCAAGTTAGAACTATTGGCGGCGGTCCATTTCATCAAGTATTATAAGCACTTTCTGTACGGGCACCCTTGTACCTTCCGTACAGACCATGCCTCGCTACGGTGGCTCAGGAACTTTAAAAATCTGGAGGGCCAGGTAGCGAGATGGGAGGAATCCCTGCAGGCCTATAACTTTAATGTTGTTCACCGTCCCGGCAAATTGCATGGAAATGCCGACGCCCTTAGCAGATTCGGCGCGGAAGCTGAATATGAAGAGGCCGCCACCATGACATAGTCAACACAGCCATCTCCGGAGCTCCCCGAATTGAGGTGCGCAGAGTGGAACCCAGAGAAAATCGCACACCACCAGACAACAGATGTGCAGACACGAAATATTTACGCATGGATTCAGGAGGGGGTACGTCCTCCTAAGGAATCGGTAACACCTCTAGCCACCACGGTGAAATATTATTATCAGCGGTTCGAAGAATGTCAATTAATAAACAACATTCTATATATTAATAACCGTTTGGTAGTCCCGGAAAGTTATCGTGAACTTATATTGAAACAACTACATGATAACGCTGGACATCTGGCCATGGAAAGGACTGTTGCCCGTATCAAACTGAGATTCAACTTGATCGGAATTTGTGATAGTGTCAAGGCATGGGTTGCCAAATGTATCCCATACCAAAATGCGCTGTTAGCCAATACTATATCGCACCATCGCAAATTAAGTTTGTTGGTGCACCATGGGAGCGAGTGGCTATCGACGCGCTCAGACCCTTGAATACGACGGATGATGGAAATAAATACATCCTCGTGTTACAAAATTATTTTATGAAGTGGGTAGAAGCGTTTGCTCTGTCAGACCAAGAGGCATCCACCGTAGCAGAGGTCTTAGTCAGCAATGTGTTCTGCTGCTTTGGTATGCCTTATGAGTTGCACTCCGATCAAGGAAGTAATTTTGAGAGCCGGCTCATATCAGAGCTCTGCAAATTATTCCATATCGTCAAAACAAGGACAACTCCATACCACCCCAGGAGCGACGGGATGGTAGAGAGATTCAACAGAACTCTCGCGGAGATGCGTACCAAGGAAACACGCCTTGATTGTAGAGACTGGGATCTACGGCTTCCATATGTACTCATGGCTTACCACACTTCGGAACATTCCAGCACGGGCTATGCCCCTGCTCGGATAATGTTAGGCCATGAATTAGCCTTACCCTGGATCTGGCCATGCCTCCAATGCCAGGAGAGAAAAATTCACCAACTGTGTGTAGGTAGGTGTGTAATTCGTTCCCAGATCCGCAAGAACTTGAAGGGCATTTCCGGAAAGTTTTGCAGCGAGATATTCACCCGTTTGTCAATCGTCCCAGTTGATAGTTCGACTTATGATCTCGAACTGTATCTTATAATTGGTCCAGTCATTCTCCCCTCTAAATTTGGGAGTGAGGCTGACTCGGCCAAGACCGCGGGAAGAATGCAGTGGTTGAAATCCGGGTGGTGAGGGTATCTGGGAAGTTAAGGATTGTACTGAGGTTGATCGTAGTGCAGATGGTGGTTGTGTCGGTGTTTCTCGTCGAAGCCGATGCCGAGGAGCCAAGACACATGTACTCCAATTTAATGAGTCCGCCCAGTTTGTAGAGCCATAGACCGGCATGGGTCTATGGATGGGAGGCGGATTATTGTGAAGATCGCGCGGTTGTTCCTCCCGAGGTGAGGACTGGCGTTCCTCATATGGCAGTGGTACTGTCGGCTGATGGTTGTGGTGTGTTGCATGACTGATATACCGGCGAAATGGTGGTGTCGATTCCTCCCGATATTACCGCAGTAATCCCCTTGAGTACATTGTTTCACTAGAAGGCGGCGGTGCGGGAGGTTGTCCATGTTGTGGATTATCACCCAGCCATACAGTTTCCGTAGGTGACATGGGTGAACCATAGTAGTCTGAAGGGCTGCAGATATGCCCGTACTCGGGTCTTTGTCGGAGTCGTCCACGATTCGGGCCTGTTGGTGTTGGCCTGTCACGAATGTTCTGATATGGTTCTGAATTCTGTTCCCGCCTGTGAGGCATCTCGAAAGGTGCCATCGCTAACAGGCGAAAACAGGTTATAATGCAGAGTTGTTGATTCCGCTGAATCACTGGCCTAGTCGGTGAGCATGTGTGCTGAGAATCCGTCGTATGAGGCTACCTCTTGATCGAGGGAGTCCTCGCTAAATGGAGATGGTATTAAATTAAGCTCACTATATGGTTTGGGCGTGAGTTCGCTGCACGTTACTGATGTTCTTCGGGCCCCACATCGGGCGCCACTTGTAGCTCGCCGGGTAGTGTCGGGCCATTCCAGTGTATCATGTTGACTCGCCGCACTGCAAGTGCATGACGAGTGATGATGCTGGTTAGCATCTGGTCTCGGGGTGACGGACCTTGTACGAAACAAAAAACGCCTCCTAAGGCTCAATCGTTCTGGTGGGGCCGTGAGACCATCGTCGCGAACGTTAAACACAACGGTCTCATCCCACGAGTTTGTGTCACCAGTATGCCTGTCCATAGCAATTTCGTGATCTATGGACTTACAATATTTAATTTGGTGACCTAAAAATCGAAGTCTATACAATGAGTTTACCTAAACAATTAAAAATATGCTAGATAAAACTACAGTAAGAGCATACGAAAATATGAGACATAGAGACAGTTAGATGAACTTTTAAACACAGGGCTTCCCGGAGGTACCATACAGACTCATAGGCCTGCAGAGGTATCCCCGCAAGGGAGGCTCCCGTACATGAGACTTAACTAATTAACTTAATAAAAGTTTTTATACCTCTATGCTGAAAGGAAGAAGGTTATCTCGAACGAAAAGTGATGTGCCTCACGTGGGCACTACTCCTAATGCCAGTTTTGGGTGAGGAGTATTATCCTGGCGTGGACCATCATCGCTGAATCCTTGCGAAAGGCAAGTGCCTCGTGCGGGCCTCCATCTCGGGAAGGTGTCGCCACTGATTAAAGCGGGAGAAGAGTAGTAGGCAAAAATGGGCCCGCTCTAATATTTCAACCAAACCTAGTGAGATTATGACTATAGGGGTGCGTACTGTTTTACGTGAAGACGGGACGGGCGATTCGCGATGGGTTTCCTCGTCACCGTCTTATGTGATTCTTGGTATGCTGAATTAGTAGATGCTGCTTTATTTATGCGGGCCTTTTGTTTTGCTTAATTCACTTGTTAGTTGTTTTCATAACAAGAACTATTTTTGGCCGCAACTGGCGGGTATCTACCTAGTTATTAGATGCGGCTGTCACTGAGAACAGATGCCCTAAGACATCAATACTAAAGACAGCACTCATATATGTTACGTAGCAGGATCTCCGAACTGGATACGATTCCGGACATCCCACCCCGCAACCACATAAAACATTACAAGACATGGGTTACATTTCACAAAAGCATTATTAGACCATTTCTCCTATCGTTATGGTGGGGGTAAGAGAGACGAATACCCACCGTAAATGTCCTTCCCGCAAGGCATGGCAGATCTAAATATCATGCCGAGACATTTTAACAGAATTCGGTGGGGATGCGCATCTCGCCCGTCACCGGGTCCTATGGAACTAACCGTTTTACCTGTCATTAGGTTTATATACAAGTTGCCAGTTTTGCACTGTGGTGCGGGAGAATTGTCAGTAAATAAGATAATATTTAATACATGTGTTTTCGCAGTGCTTTCTTACATTGGCTTAAAAGTGCTAACTACTAAGTATCCAAAGATACACGGGAAATGTATGTGACACCGCACTCTGGCCATCACCGCTCGGAAACCCCAACAGTTTCCCAGAGTCGGATCAGCCCATGGTGCGGATAGGGACATCCAAACAATTAAGAAGCCACAAGG
>JAVVLW010005240.1:0-29240 GCA_034401795.1 Chaetoderma sp. LZ-2023a
TGGTGATGATGATTGTAGTGGTGATCACTGCACGTGATGGTGGTGCCGCTAGTGATCGCGGTGGTGCTGGTGGTGATGATGATTGTAGTGGTGATCACTGCACGTGGTGGTGGTGCCGCTAGTGATCGCGGTGGTGCTGGTGGTGATGATGATTGTAGTGGTGATCACTGCACGTGGTGGTGGTGCCGCTAGTGATCGCGGTGGTGCTGGTGGTGATGATGATTGTAGTGGTGATCACTGCACGTGGTGGTGGTGCCGCTAGTGATCGCGGTGGTGCTGGTGGTGATGATGATTGTAGTGGTGATCACTGCACGTGGTGGTGGTGCCGCTAGTGATCGCGGTGGTGCTGGTGGTGATGATGATTGTAGTGGTGATCACTGCACGTGGTGGTGGTGCCGCTAGTGATCGCGTGGTGCTGGTGGTGATGATGATTGTAGTGGTGATCACTGCACGTGGTGGTGGTGCCGCTAGTGATCGCGGTGTGCTGGTGGTGATGATGATTGTAGTGGTGATCACTGCACGTGGTGGTGGTGCCGCTAGTGATCGCGGTGGTGCTGGTGGTGATGGTGATTGTAGTGGTGATCACTGCACGTGGTGGTGGTGCCGCTAGTGATCGCGGTGGTGCTGGTGGTGATGATGATTGTAGTGGTGATCACTGCACGTGTGGTGGTGCCGCTAGTGATCGCGGTGGTGCTGGTGGTGATGATGATTGTAGTGGTGATCACTGCACGTGGTGGTGGTGCCGCTAGTGATCGCGGTGGTGCTGGTGGTGATGATGATTGTAGTGGTGATCACTGCACGTGGTGGTGGTGCCGCTAGTGATCGCGGTGGTGCTGGTGGTGATGATGATTGTAGTGGTGATCACTGCACGTGGTGGTGGTGCCGCTAGTGATCGCGGTGGTGCTGGTGGTGATGATGATTGTAGTGGTGATCACTGCACGTGGTGGTGGTGCCGCTAGTGATCGCGGTGGTGCTGGTGGTGATGATGATTGTAGTGGTGATCACTGCACGTGGTGGTGGTGCCGCTAGTGATCGCGGTGGTGCTGGTGGTGATGATGATTGTAGTGGTGATCACTGCACGTGGTGGTGGTGCCGCTAGTGATCGCGGTGGTGCTGGTGGTGATGATGATTGTAGTGGTGATCACTGCACGTGGTGGTGGTGCCGCTAGTGATCGCGGTGGTGCTGGTGGTGATGATGATTGTAGTGGTGATCACTGCACGTGGTGGTGGTGCCGCTAGTGATCGCGGTGGTGCTGGTGGTGATGATGATTGTAGTGGTGATCACTGCACGTGGTGGTGGTGCCGCTAGTGATCGCGGTGGTGCTGGTGGTGATGATGATTGTAGTGGTGATCACTGCACGTGGTGGTGGTGCCGCTAGTGATCGCGGTGGTGCTGGTGGTGATGATGATTGTAGTGGTGATCACTGCACGTGGTGGTGGTGCCGCTAGTGATCGCGGTGGTGCTGGTGGTGATGATGATTGTAGTGGTGATCACTGCACGTGGTGGTGGTGCCGCTAGTGATCGCGGTGGTGCTGGTGGTGATGATGATTGTAGTGGTGATCACTGCACGTGGTGGTGGTGCCGCTAGTGATCGCGGTGGTGCTGGTGGTGATGATGATTGTAGTGGTGATCACTGCACGTGGTGGTGGTGCCGCTAGTGATCGCGGTGGTGCTGGTGGTGATGATGATTGTAGTGGTGATCACTGCACGTGATGGTGGTGCCGCTAGTGATCGCGGTGGTGCTGGTGGTGATGATGATTGTAGTGGTGATCACTGCACGTGGTGGTGGTGCCGCTAGTGATCGCGGTGGTGCTGGTGGTGATGATGATTGTAGTGGTGATCACTGCACGTGATGGTGGTGCCGCTAGTGATCGCGGTGGTGCTGGTGGTGATGATGATTGTAGTGGTGATCACTGCACGTGGTGGTGGTGCCGCTAGTGATCGCGGTGGTGCTGGTGGTGATGATGATTGTAGTGGTGATCACTGCACGTGGTGGTGGTGCCGCTAGTGATCGCGGTGGTGCTGGTGGTGATGATGATTGTAGTGGTGATCACTGCACGTGAGTGGTGGTGCCGCTAGTGATCGCGGTGGTGCTGGTGGTGATGATGATTGTAGTGGTGATCACTGCACGTGGTGGTGGTGCCGCTAGTGATCGCGGTGGTGCTGGTGGTGATGATGATTGTAGTGGTGATCACTGCACGTGGTGGTGGTGCCGCTAGTGATCGCGGTGGTGCTGGTGGTGATGATGATTGTAGTGGTGATCACTGCACGTGGTGGTGGTGCCGCTAGTGATCGCGGTGGTGCTGGTGGTGATGATGATTGTAGTGGTGATCACTGCACGTGGTGGTGGTGCCGCTAGTGATCGCGGTGGTGCTGGTGGTGATGATGATTGTAGTGGTGATCACTGCACGTGGTGGTGGTGCCGCTAGTGATCGCGGTGGTGCTGGTGGTGATGATGATTGTAGTGGTGATCACTGCACGTGGTGGTGGTGCCGCTAGTGATCGCGGTGGTGCTGGTGGTGATGATGATTGTAGTGGTGATCACTGCACGTGGTGGTGGTGCCGCTAGTGATCGCGGTGGTGCTGGTGGTGATGATGATTGTAGTGGTGATCACTGCACGTGGTGGTGGTGCCGCTAGTGATCGCGGTGGTGCTGGTGGTGATGATGATTGTAGTGGTGATCACTGCACGTGGTGGTGGTGCCGCTAGTGATCGCGGTGGTGCTGGTGGTGATGATGATTGTAGTGGTGATCACTGCACGTGGTGGTGGTGCCGCTAGTGATCGCGGTGGTGCTGGTGGTGATGATGATTGTAGTGGTGATCACTGCACGTGATGGTGGTGCCGCTAGTGATCGCGGTGGTGCTGGTGGTGATGATGATTGTAGTGGTGATCACTGCACGTGATGGTGGTGCCGCTAGTGATCGCGGTGGTGCTGGTGGTGATGATGATTGTAGTGGTGATCACTGCACGTGATGGTGGTGCCGCTAGTGATCGCGGTGGTGCTGGTGGTGATGATGATTGTAGTGGTGATCACTGCACGTGGTGGTGGTGCCGCTAGTGATCGCGGTGGTGCTGGTGGTGATGATGATTGTAGTGGTGATCACTGCACGTGGTGGTGGTGCCGCTAGTGATCGCGGTGGTGCTGGTGGTGATGATGATTGTAGTGGTGATCACTGCACGTGGTGGTGGTGCCGCTAGTGATCGCGGTGGTGCTGGTGGTGATGATGATTGTAGTGGTGATCACTGCACGTGGTGGTGGTGCCGCTAGTGATCGCGGTGGTGCTGGTGGTGATGATGATTGTAGTGGTGATCACTGCACGTGGTGGTGGTGCCGCTAGTGATCGCGGTGGTGCTGGTGGTGATGATGATTGTAGTGGTGATCACTGCACGTGATGGTGGTGCCGCTAGTGATCGCGGTGGTGCTGGTGGTGATGATGATTGTAGTGGTGATCACTGCACGTGGTGGTGGTGCCGCTAGTGATCGCGGTGGTGCTGGTGGTGATGATGATTGTAGTGGTGATCACTGCACGTGGTGGTGGTGCCGCTAGTGATCGCGGTGGTGCTGGTGGTGATGATGATTGTAGTGGTGATCACTGCACGTGGTGGTGGTGCCGCTAGTGATCGCGGTGGTGCTGGTGGTGATGATGATTGTAGTGGTGATCACTGCACGTGGTGGTGGTGCCGCTAGTGATCGCGGTGGTGCTGGTGGTGATGATGATTGTAGTGGTGATCACTGCACGTGGTGGTGGTGCCGCTAGTGATCGCGGTGGTGCTGGTGGTGATGATGATTGTAGTGGTGATCACTGCACGTGGTGGTGGTGCCGCTAGTGATCGCGGTGGTGCTGGTGGTGATGATGATTGTAGTGGTGATCACTGCACGTGGTGGTGGTGCCGCTAGTGATCGCGGTGGTGCTGGTGGTGATGATGACTGTAGTGGTGATCACTGCACGTGGTGGTGGTGCCGCTAGTGATCGCGGTGGTGCTGGTGGTGATGGTGATTGTAGTGGTGATCACTGCACGTGGTGGTGGTGCCGCTAGTGATCAGCGGTGGTGCTGGTGGTGATGGTGATTGTAGTGGTGATCACTGCACGTGATGGTGGTGCCGCTAGTGATCGCGGTGGTGCTGGTGGTGATGATGATTGTAGTGGTGATCACTGCACGTGGTGGTGGTGCCGCTAGTGATCGCGGTGGTGCTGGTGGTGATGATGATTGTAGTGGTGATCACTGCACGTGGTGGTGGTGCCGCTAGTGATCGCGGTGGTGCTGGTGGTGATGATGATTGTAGTGGTGATCACTGCACGTGATGGTGGTGCCGCTAGTGATCGCGGTGGTGCTGGTGGTGATGATGATTGTAGTGGTGATCACTGCACGTGATGGTGGTGCCGCTAGTGATCGCGGTGGTGCTGGTGGTGATGATGATTGTAGTGGTGATCACTGCACGTGATGGTGGTGCCGCTAGTGATCGCGGTGGTGCTGGTGGTGATGATGATTGTAGTGGTGATCACTGCACGTGATGGTGGTGCCGCTAGTGATCGCGGTGGTGCTGGTGGTGATGATGATTGTAGTGGTGATCACTGCACGTGGTGGTGGTGCCGCTAGTGATCGCGGTGGTGCTGGTGGTGATGATGATTGTAGTGGTGATCACTGCACGTGGTGGTGGTGCCGCTAGTGATCGCGGTGGTGCTGGTGGTGATGATGATTGTAGTGGTGATCACTGCACGTGATGGTGGTGCCGCTAGTGATCGCGGTGGTGCTGGTGGTGATGATGATTGTAGTGGTGATCACTGCACGTGATGGTGGTGCCGCTAGTGATCGCGGTGGTGCTGGTGGTGATGATGATTGTAGTGGTGATCACTGCACGTGATGGTGGTGCCGCTAGTGATCGCGGTGGTGCTGGTGGTGATGATGATTGTAGTGGTGATCACTGCACGTGGTGGTGGTGCCGCTAGTGATCGCGGTGGTGCTGGTGGTGATGATGATTGTAGTGGTGATCACTGCACGTGGTGGTGGTGCCGCTAGTGATCGCGGTGGTGCTGGTGGTGATGATGATTGTAGTGGTGATCACTGCACGTGGTGGTGGTGCCGCTAGTGATCGCGGTGGTGCTGGTGGTGATGATGATTGTAGTGGTGATCACTGCACGTGGTGGTGGTGCCGCTAGTGATCGCGGTGGTGCTGGTGGTGATGATGATTGTAGTGGTGATCACTGCACGTGGTGGTGGTGCCGCTAGTGATCGCGGTGGTGCTGGTGGTGATGATGATTGTAGTGGTGATCACTGCACGTGGTGGTGGTGCCGCTAGTGATCGCGGTGGTGCTGGTGGTGATGATGATTGTAGTGGTGATCACTGCACGTGGTGGTGGTGCCGCTAGTGATCGCGGTGGTGCTGGTGGTGATGATGATTGTAGTGGTGATCACTGCACGTGGTGGTGGTGCCGCTAGTGATCGCGGTGGTGCTGGTGGTGATGATGATTGTAGTGGTGATCACTGCACGTGATGGTGGTGCCGCTAGTGATCGCGGTGGTGCTGGTGGTGATGATGATTGTAGTGGTGATCACTGCACGTGATGGTGGTGCCGCTAGTGATCGCGGTGGTGCTGGTGGTGATGATGATTGTAGTGGTGATCACTGCACGTGATGGTGGTGCCGCTAGTGATCGCGGTGGTGCTGGTGGTGATGATGATTGTAGTGGTGATCACTGCACGTGGTGGTGGTGCCGCTAGTGATCGCGGTGGTGCTGGTGGTGATGATGATTGTAGTGGTGATCACTGCACGTGGTGGTGGTGCCGCTAGTGATCGCGGTGGTGCTGGTGGTGATGATGATTGTAGTGGTGATCACTGCACGTGATGGTGGTGCCGCTAGTGATCGCGGTGGTGCTGGTGGTGATGATGATTGTAGTGGTGATCACTGCACGTGATGGTGGTGCCGCTAGTGATCGCGGTGGTGCTGGTGGTGATGATGATTGTAGTGGTGATCACTGCACGTGATGGTGGTGCCGCTAGTGATCGCGGTGGTGCTGGTGGTGATGATGATTGTAGTGGTGATCACTGCACGTGATGGTGGTGCCGCTAGTGATCGCGGTGGTGCTGGTGGTGATGATGATTGTAGTGGTGATCACTGCACGTGGTGGTGGTGCCGCTAGTGATCGCGGTGGTGCTGGTGGTGATGATGATTGTAGTGGTGATCACTGCACGTGGTGGTGGTGCCGCTAGTGATCGCGGTGGTGCTGGTGGTGATGATGATTGTAGTGGTGATCACTGCACGTGGTGGTGGTGCCGCTAGTGATCGCGGTGGTGCTGGTGGTGATGATGATTGTAGTGGTGATCACTGCACGTGGTGGTGGTGCCGCTAGTGATCGCGGTGGTGCTGGTGGTGATGATGATTGTAGTGGTGATCACTGCACGTGGTGGTGGTGCCGCTAGTGATCGCGGTGGTGCTGGTGGTGATGATGATTGTAGTGGTGATCACTGCACGTGGTGGTGGTGCCGCTAGTGATCGCGGTGGTGCTGGTGGTGATGGTGATTGTAGTGGTGATCACTGCACGTGGTGGTGGTGCCGCTAGTGATCGCGGTGGTGCTGGTGGTGATGATGATTGTAGTGGTGATCACTGCACGTGGTGGTGGTGCCGCTAGTGATCGCGGTGGTGCTGGTGGTGATGATGATTGTAGTGGTGATCACTGCACGTGGTGGTGGTGCCGCTAGTGATCGCGGTGGTGCTGGTGGTGATGATGATTGTAGTGGTGATCACTGCACGTGGTGGTGGTGCCGCTAGTGATCGCGGTGGTGCTGGTGGTGATGATGATTGTAGTGGTGATCACTGCACGTGATGGTGGTGCCGCTAGTGATCGCGGTGGTGCTGGTGGTGATGATGATTGTAGTGGTGATCACTGCACGTGGTGGTGGTGCCGCTAGTGATCGCGGTGGTGCTGGTGGTGATGATGATTGTAGTGGTGATCACTGCACGTGGTGGTGGTGCCGCTAGTGATCGCGGTGGTGCTGGTGGTGATGATGATTGTAGTGGTGATCACTGCACGTGGTGGTGGTGCCGCTAGTGATCGCGGTGGTGCTGGTGGTGATGGTGATTGTAGTGGTGATCACTGCACGTGGTGGTGGTGCCGCTAGTGATCGCGGTGGTGCTGGTGGTGATGATGATTGTAGTGGTGATCACTGCACGTGGTGGTGGTGCCGCTAGTGATCGCGGTGGTGCTGGTGGTGATGATGATTGTAGTGGTGATCACTGCACGTGATGGTGGTGCCGCTAGTGATCGCGGTGGTGCTGGTGGTGATGATGATTGTAGTGGTGATCACTGCACGTGATGGTGGTGCCGCTAGTGATCGCGGTGGTGCTGGTGGTGATGATGATTGTAGTGGTGATCACTGCACGTGGTGGTGGTGCCGCTAGTGATCGCGGTGGTGCTGGTGGTGATGATGATTGTAGTGGTGATAACTGCACGTGATGGTGGTGCCGCTAGTGATCGCGGTGGTGCTGATGATTGTAGTGGTGATCACTGCACGTGATGGTGGTGCCGCTAGTGATCGCGGTGGTGCTGGTGGTGATGATGATTGTAGTGGTGATCACTGCACGTGATGGTGGTGCCGCTAGTGATCGCGGTGGTGCTGGTGGTGATGATGATTGTAGTGGTGATCACTGCACGTGGTGGTGGTGCCGCTAGTGATCGCGGTGGTGCTGGTGGTGATGATGATTGTAGTGGTGATCACTGCACGTGGTGGTGGTGCCGCTAGTGATCGCGGTGGTGCTGGTGGTGATGGTGATTGTAGTGGTGATCACTGCACGTGGTGGTGGTGCCGCTAGTGATCGCGGTGGTGCTGGTGGTGATGGTGATTGTAGTGGTGATCACTGCACGTGGTGGTGGTGCCGCTAGTGATCGCGGTGGTGCTGGTGGTGATGATGATTGTAGTGGTGATCACTGCACGTGGTGGTGGTGCCGCTAGTGATCGCGGTGGTGCTGGTGGTGATGATGATTGTAGTGGTGATCACTGCACGTGATGGTGGTGCCGCTAGTGATCGCGGTGGTGCTGGTGGTGATGATGATTGTAGTGGTGATCACTGCACGTGATGGTGGTGCCGCTAGTGATCGCGGTGGTGCTGGTGGTGATGATGATTGTAGTGGTGATCACTGCACGTGGTGGTGGTGCCGCTAGTGATCGCGGTGGTGATGGTGGTGATGATGATTGTAGTGGTGATCACTGCACGTGGTGGTGGTGCCGCTAGTGATCGCGGTGGTGCTGGTGGTGATGATGATTGTAGTGGTGATCACTGCACGTGGTGGTGGTGCCGCTAGTGATCGCGGTGGTGCTGGTGGTGATGATGATTGTAGTGGTGATCACTGCACGTGGTGGTGGTGCCGCTAGTGATCGCTGTGGTGATGGTGGTGATGATGATTGTAGTGGTGATCACTGCACGTGGTGGTGGTGCCGCTAGTGATCGCGGTGGTGCTGGTGGTGATGATGATTGTAGTGGTGATCACTGCACGTGGCGGTGGTGCTGGTGGTGATGATGATTGTAGTGGTGATCACTGCACGTGGTGGTGGTGCCGCTAGTGATCGCTGTGGTGCTGGTGGTGATGATGATTGTAGTGGTGATCACTGCACGTGATGGTGGTGCCGCTAGTGATCGCGGTGGTGCTGGTGGTGATGATGATTGTAGTGGTGATCACTTTACGTGATGATGGTGCCGCTAGTGATCGCGGTGGTGCTGGTGGTGATGATGATTGTAGTGGTGATCACTGCACGTGATGGTGGTGCCGCTAGTGATCGCGGTGGTGCTGGTAGTGATGATGATTGTAGTGGTGATCACTGCACGTGATGGTGGTGCCGCTAGTGATCGCGGTGGTGCTGGTGGTGATGATGATTGTAGTGGTGATCACTGCACGTGGTGGTGGTGCCGCTAGTGATCGCGGTGGTGCTGGTGGTGATGATGATTGTAGTGGTGATCACTGCACGTGATGGTGGTGCCGCTAGTGATCGCGGTGGTGCTGGTGGTGATGATGATTGTAGTGGTGATCACTGCACGTGGTGGTGGTGCCGCTAGTGATCGCGGTGGTGCTGGTGGTGATGATGATTGTAGTGGTGATCACTGCACGTGGTGGTGGTGCCGCTAGTGATCGCGGTGGTGCTGGTGGTGATGATGATTGTAGTGGTGATCACTGCACGTGATGGTGGTGCCGCTAGTGATCGCGGTGGTGCTGGTGGTGATGATGATTGTAGTGGTGATCACTGCACGTGATGGTGGTGCCGCTAGTGATCGCGGTGGTGCTGGTGGTGATGATGATTGTAGTGATGATCACTGCACGTGATGGTGGTGCCGCTAGTGATCGCGGTGGTGCTGGTGGTGATGATGATTGTAGTGGTGATCACTGCACGTGATGGTGGTGCCGCTAGTGATCGCGGTGGTGCTGGTGGTGATGATGATTGTAGTGGTGATCACTGCACGTGGTGGTGGTGCCGCTAGTGATCGCGGTGGTGCTGGTGGTGATGATGATTGTAGTGGTGATCACTGCACGTGGTGGTGGTGCCGCTAGTGATCGCGGTGGTGCTGGTGGTGATGATGATTGTAGTGGTGATCACTGCACGTGGTGGTGGTGCCGCTAGTGATCGCGGTGGTGCTGGTGGTGATGGTGATTGTAGTGGTGATCACTGCACGTGGTGGTGGTGCCGCTAGTGATCGCGGTGGTGCTGGTGGTGATGATGATTGTAGTGGTGATCACTGCACGTGGTGGTGGTGCCGCTAGTGATCGCGGTGGTGCTGGTGGTGATGATGATTGTAGTGGTGATCACTGCACGTGGTGGTGGTGCCGGTAGTGATCGCGGTGGTGCTGGTGGTGATGGTGATTGTAGTGGTGATCACTGCACGTGGTGGTGGTGCCGCTAGTGATCGCGGTGGTGCTGGTGGTGATGATGATTGTAGTGGTGATCACTGCACGTGGTGGTGGTGCCGCTAGTGATCGCGGTGGTGCTGGTGGTGATGATGATTGTAGTGGTGATCACTGCACGTGGTGGTGGTGCCGCTAGTGATCGCGGTGGTGCTGGTGGTGATGATGATTGTAGTGGTGATCACTGCACGTGGTGGTGGTGCCGCTAGTGATCGCGGTGGTGCTGGTGGTGATGATGATTGTAGTGGTGATCACTGCACGTGATGGTGTTGCCGCTAGTGATCGCGGTGGTGCTGGTGGTGATGATGATTGTAGTGGTGATCACTGCACGTGGTGGTGGTGCCGCTAGTGATCGCGGTGGTGCTGGTGGTGATGATGATTGTAGTGGTGATCACTGCACGGGGTGGTGGTGCCGCTAGTGATCGCGGTGGTGCTGGTGGTGATGGTGATTGTAGTGGTGATCACTGCACGTGGTGGTGGTGCCGCTAGTGATCGCGGTGGTGCTGGTGGTGATGATGATTGTAGTGGTGATCACTGCACGTGGTGGTGGTGCCGCTAGTGATCGCGGTGGTGCTGGTGGTTATGATGATTGTAGTGGTGATCACTGCACGTGGTGGTGGTGCTGGTGGTGATGATGATTGTAGTGGTGATCACTGCACGTGGTGGTGGTTCTGGTGGTGATGATGATTGTAGTGGTGATCACTGCACGTGGTGGTGGTGCCGGTAGTGATCGCGGTGGTGCTGGTGGTGATGGTGATTGTAGTGGTGATCACTGCACGTGGTGGTGGTGCCGCTAGTGATCGCGGTGGTGCTGGTGGTGATGATGATTGTAGTGGTGATCACTGCACGTGGTGGTGGTGCCGCTAGTGATCGCGGTGGTGCTGGTGGTGATGATGATTGTAGTGGTGATCACTGCACGTGGTGGTGGTGCCGCTAGTGATCGCGGTGGTGCTGGTGGTGATGATGATTGTAGTGGTGATCACTGCACGTGGTGGTGGTGCCGCTAGTGATCGCGGTGGTGCTGGTGGTGATGATGATTGTAGTGGTGATCACTGCACGTGATGGTGGTGCCGCTAGTGATCGCGGTGGTGCTGGTGGTGATGATGATTGTAGTGGTGATCACTGCACGTGGTGGTGGTGCCGCTAGTGATCGCGGTGGTGCTGGTGGTGATGATGATTGTAGTGGTGATCACTGCACGGGGTGGTGGTGCCGCTAGTGATCGCGGTGGTGCTGGTGGTGATGGTGATTGTAGTGGTGATCACTGCACGTGGTGGTGGTGCCGCTAGTGATCGCGGTGGTGCTGGTGGTGATGATGATTGTAGTGGTGATCACTGCACGTGGTGGTGGTGCCGCTAGTGATCGCGGTGGTGCTGGTGGTGATGATGATTGTAGTGGTGATCACTGCACGTGGTGGTGGTGCTGGTGGTGATGATGATTGTAGTGGTGATCACTGCACGTGGTGGTGGTTCTGGTGGTGATGATGATTGTAGTGGTGATCACTGCACGTGGCGGTGGTGCTGGTGGTGATGATGATTGTAGTGGTGATCACTGCACGTGGTGGTGGTGCCGCTAGTGATCGCTGTGGTGCTGGTGGTGATGATGATTGTAGTGGTGATCACTGCACGTGGTGGTGGTGCCGCTAGTGATCGCTGTGGTGATGGTGGTGATGATGATTGTAGTGGTGATCACTGCACGTGGTGGTGGTGCCGCTAGTGATCGCGGTGGTGCTGGTGGTGATGATGATTGTAGTGGTGATCACTGCACGTGGCGGTGGTGCTGGTGGTGATGATGATTGTAGTGGTGATCACTGCACGTGGTGGTGGTGCCGCTAGTGATCGCTGTGGTGCTGGTGGTGATGATGATTGTAGTGGTGATCACTGCACGTGATGGTGGTGCCGCTAGTGATCGCGGTGGTGCTGGTGGTGATGATGATTGTAGTGGTGATCACTTTACGTGATGGTGGTGCCGCTAGTGATCGCGGTGGTGCTGGTGGTGATGATGATTGTAGTGGTGATCACTGCACGTGGTGGTGGTGCCGCTAGTGATCGCGGTGGTGCTGGTGGTGATGATGATTGTAGTGGTGATCACTGCACGTGGTGGTGGTGCCGCTAGTGATCGCGGTGGTGCTGGTGGTGATGATGATTGTAGTGGTGATCACTGCACGTGATGGTGGTGCCGCTAGTGATCGCGGTGGTGCTGGTGGTGATGATGATTGTAGTGGTGATCACTGCACGTGGTGGTGGTGCCGCTAGTGATCGCGGTGGTGCTGGTGGTGATGATGATTGTAGTGGTGATCACTGCACGTGATGGTGGTGCCGCTAGTGATCGCGGTGGTGCTGGTGGTGATGATGATTGTAGTGGTGATCACTGCACGTGATGGTGGTGCCGCTAGTGATCGCGGTGGTGCTGGTGGTGATGATGATTGTAGTGGTGATCACTGCACGTGGTGGTGGTGCCGCTAGTGATCGCGGTGGTGCTGGTGGTGATGATGATTGTAGTGGTGATCACTGCACGTGGTGGTGGTGCCGCTAGTGATCGCGGTGGTGCTGGTGGTGATGATGATTGTAGTGGTGATCACTGCACGTGATGGTGGTGCCGCTAGTGATCGCGGTGGTGCTGGTGGTGATGGTGATTGTAGTGGTGATCACTGCACGTGGTGGTGGTGCCGCTAGTGATCGCGGTGGTGCTGGTGGTGATGATGATTGTAGTGGTGATCACTGCACGTGGTGGTGGTGCCGCTAGTGATCGCGGTGGTGCTGGTGGTGATGATGATTGTAGTGGTGATCACTGCACGTGGTGGTGGTGCCGCTAGTGATCGCGGTGGTGCTGGTGGTGATGATGATTGTAGTGGTGATCACTGCACGTGGTGGTGGTGCCGCTAGTGATCGCGGTGGTGCTGGTGGTGATGATGATTGTAGTGGTGATCACTGCACGTGGTGGTGGTGCCGCTAGTGATCGCGGTGGTGCTGGTGGTGATGATGATTGTAGTGGTGATCACTGCACGTGGTGGTGGTGCCGCTAGTGATCGCGGTGGTGCTGGTGGTGATGATGATTGTAGTGGTGATCACTGCACGTGGTGGTGGTGCCGCTAGTGATCGCGGTGGTGCTGGTGGTGATGATGATTGTAGTGGTGATCACTGCACGTGATGGTGGTGCCGCTAGTGATCGCGGTGGTGCTGGTGGTGATGGTGATTGTAGTGGTGATCACTGCACGTGGTGGTGGTGCCGCTAGTGATCGCGGTGGTGCTGGTGGTGATGATGATTGTAGTGGTGATCACTGCACGTGGTGGTGGTGCCGCTAGTGATCGCGGTGGTGCTGGTGGTGATGATGATTGTAGTGGTGATCACTGCACGTGGTGGTGGTGCCGCTAGTGATCGCGGTGGTGCTGGTGGTGATGATGATTGTAGTGGTGATCACTGCACGTGGTGGTGGTGCCGCTAGTGATCGCGGTGGTGCTGGTGGTGATGATGATTGTAGTGGTGATCACTGCACGTGGTGGTGGTGCTGGTGGTGATGATGATTGTAGTGGTGATCACTGCACGTGGTGGTGGTGCTGGTGGTGATGATGATTGTAGTGGTGATCACTGCACGTGGTGGTGGTGCCGCTAGTGATCGCGGTGGTGCTGGTGGTGATGATGATTGTAGTGGTGATCACTGCACGTGGTGGTGGTGCCGCTAGTGATCGCGGTGGTGCTGGTGGTGATGATGATTGTAGTGGTGATCACTGCACGTGGTGGTGGTGCCGCTAGTGATCGCGGTGGTGCTGGTGGTGATGATGATTGTAGTGGTGATCACTGCACGTGGTGGTGGTGCCGCTAGTGATCGCGGTGGTGCTGGTGGTGATGATGATTGTAGTGGTGATCACTGCACGTGATGGTGGTGCCGCTAGTGATCGCGGTGGTGCTGGTGGTGATGATGATTGTAGTGGTGATCACTGCACGTGGTGGTGGTGCCGCTAGTGATCGCGGTGGTGCTGGTGGTGATGATGATTGTAGTGGTGATCACTGCACGTGATGGTGGTGCCGCTAGTGATCGCGGTGGTGCTGGTGGTGATGATGATTGTAGTGGTGATCACTGCACGTGATGGTGGTGCCGCTAGTGATCGCGGTGGTGCTGGTGGTGATGATGATTGTAGTGGTGATCACTGCACGTGGTGGTGGTGCCGCTAGTGATCGCGGTGGTGCTGGTGGTGATGATGATTGTAGTGGTGATCACTGCACGTGATGGTGGTGCCGCTAGTGATCGCGGTGGTGCTGGTGGTGATGATGATTGTAGTGGTGATCACTGCACGTGATGGTGGTGCCGCTAGTGATCGCGGTGGTGCTGGTGGTGATGATGATTGTAGTGGTGATCACTGCACGTGGTGGTGGTGCCGCTAGTGATCGCGGTGGTGCTGGTGGTGATGATGATTGTAGTGGTGATCACTGCACGTGGTGGTGGTGCCGCTAGTGATCGCGGTGGTGCTGGTGGTGATGATGATTGTAGTGGTGATCACTGCACGTGGTGGTGGTGCCGCTAGTGATCGCGGTGGTGCTGGTGGTGATGATGATTGTAGTGGTGATCACTGCACGTGGTGGTGGTGCCGCTAGTGATCGCGGTGGTGCTGGTGGTGATGATGATTGTAGTGGTGATCACTGCACGTGGTGGTGGTGCCGCTAGTGATCGCGGTGGTGCTGGTGGTGATGATGATTGTAGTGGTGATCACTGCACGTGGTGGTGGTGCCGCTAGTGATCGCGGTGGTGCTGGTGGTGATGATGATTGTAGTGGTGATCACTGCACGTGGTGGTGGTGCCGCTAGTGATCGCGGTGGTGCTGGTGGTGATGATGATTGTAGTGGTGATCACTGCACGTGGTGGTGGTGCCGCTAGTGATCGCGGTGGTGCTGGTGGTGATGATGATTGTAGTGGTGATCACTGCACGTGGTGGTGGTGCCGCTAGTGATCGCGGTGGTGCTGGTGGTGATGATGATTGTAGTGGTGATCACTGCACGTGGTGGTGGTGCCGCTAGTGATCGCGGTGGTGCTGGTGGTGATGATGATTGTAGTGGTGATCACTGCACGTGGTGGTGGTGCCGCTAGTGATCGCGGTGGTGCTGGTGGTGATGATGATTGTAGTGGTGATCACTGCACGTGGTGGTGGTGCCGCTAGTGATCGCGGTGGTGCTGGTGGTGATGATGATTGTAGTGGTGATCACTGCACGTGATGGTGGTGCCGCTAGTGATCGCGGTGGTGCTGGTGGTGATGATGATTGTAGTGGTGATCACTGCACGTGGTGGTGGTGCCGCTAGTGATCGCGGTGGTGCTGGTGGTGATGATGATTGTAGTGGTGATCACTGCACGGGGTGGTGGTGCCGCTAGTGATCGCGGTGGTGCTGGTGGTGATGGTGATTGTAGTGGTGATCACTGCACGTGGTGGTGGTGCCGCTAGTGATCGCGGTGGTGCTGGTGGTGATGATGATTGTAGTGGTGATCACTGCACGTGGTGGTGGTGCCGCTAGTGATCGCGGTGGTGCTGGTGGTGATGATGATTGTAGTGGTGATCACTGCACGTGGTGGTGGTGCTGGTGGTGATGATGATTGTAGTGGTGATCACTGCACGTGGCGGTGGTGCTGGTGGTGATGATGATTGTAGTGGTGATCACTGCACGTGGTGGTGGTGCCGCTAGTGATCGCTGTGGTGCTGGTGGTGATGATGATTGTAGTGGTGATCACTGCACGTGGTGGTGGTGCCGCTAGTGATCGCGGTGGTGCTGGTGGTGATGATGATTGTAGTGGTGATCACTGCACGTGGTGGTGGTGCCGCTAGTGATCGCGGTGGTGCTGGTGGTGATGATGATTGTAGTGGTGATCACTGCACGTGGTGGTGGTGCCGCTAGTGATCGCTGTGGTGCTGGTGGTGATGATGATTGTAGTGGTGATCACTGCACGTGATGGTGGTGCCGCTAGTGATCGCGGTGGTGCTGGTGGTGATGATGATTGTAGTGGTGATCACTTTACGTGATGGTGGTGCCGCTAGTGATCGCGGTGGTGCTGGTGGTGATGATGATTGTAGTGGTGATCACTGCACGTGATGGTGGTGCCGCTAGTGATCGCGGTGGTGCTGGTGGTGATGATGATTGTAGTGGTGATCACTGCACGTGATGGTGGTGCCGCTAGTGATCGCGGTGGTGCTGGTGGTGATGATGATTGTAGTGGTGATCACTGCACGTGGTGGTGGTGCCGCTAGTGATCGCGGTGGTGCTGGTGGTGATGATGATTGTAGTGGTGATCACTGCACGTGATGGTTGTGACGCTAGTGATCGCGGTGGTGCTGGTGGTGATGATGATTGTAGTGGTGATCACTGCACGTGGTGGTGGTGCCGCTAGTGATCGCGGTGGTGCTGGTGGTGATGATGATTGTAGTGGTGATCACTGCACGTGGTGGTGGTGCCGCTAGTGATCGCGGTGGTGCTGGTGGTGATGATGATTGTAGTGGTGATCACTGCACGTGATGGTGGTGCCGCTAGTGATCGCGGTGGTGCTGGTGGTGATGATGATTGTAGTGGTGATCACTGCACGTGATGGTGGTGCCGCTAGTGATCGCGGTGGTGCTGGTGGTGATGATGATTGTAGTGATGATCACTGCACGTGATGGTGGTGCCGCTAGTGATCGCGGTGGTGCTGGTGGTGATGATGATTGTAGTGGTGATCACTGCACGTGATGGTGGTGCCGCTAGTGATCGCGGTGGTGCTGGTGGTGATGGTGATTGTAGTGGTGATCACTGCACGTGGTGGTGGTGCCGCTAGTGATCGCGGTGGTGCTGGTGGTGATGATGATTGTAGTGGTGATCACTGCACGTGGTGGTGGTGCCACTAGTGATCGCGGTGGTGCTGGTGGTGATGATGATTGTAGTGGTGATCACTGCACGTGGTGGTGGTGCCGCTAGTGATCGCGGTGGTGCTGGTGGTGATGGTGATTGTAGTGGTGATCACTGCACGTGGTGGTGGTGCCGCTAGTGATCGCGGTGGTGCTGGTGGTGATGATGATTGTAGTGGTGATCACTGCACGTGGTGGTGGTGCCGCTAGTGATCGCGGTGGTGCTGGTGGTGATGATGATTGTAGTGGTGATCACTGCACGTGGTGGTGGTGCCGGTAGTGATCGCGGTGGTGCTGGTGGTGATGGTGATTGTAGTGGTGATCACTGCACGTGGTGGTGGTGCCGCTAGTGATCGCGGTGGTGCTGGTGGTGATGATGATTGTAGTGGTGATCACTGCACGTGGTGGTGGTGCCGCTAGTGATCGCGGTGGTGCTGGTGGTGATGATGATTGTAGTGGTGATCACTGCACGTGGTGGTGGTGCCGCTAGTGATCGCGGTGGTGCTGGTGGTGATGATGATTGTAGTGGTGATCACTGCACGTGGTGGTGGTGCCGCTAGTGATCGCGGTGGTGCTGGTGGTGATGATGATTGTAGTGGTGATCACTGCACGTGATGGTGGTGCCGCTAGTGATCGCGGTGGTGCTGGTGGTGATGATGATTGTAGTGGTGATCACTGCACGTGGTGGTGGTGCCGCTAGTGATCGCGGTGGTGCTGGTGGTGATGATGATTGTAGTGGTGATCACTGCACGGGGTGGTGGTGCCGCTAGTGATCGCGGTGGTGCTGGTGGTGATGGTGATTGTAGTGGTGATCACTGCACGTGGTGGTGGTGCCGCTAGTGATCGCGGTGGTGCTGGTGGTGATGATGATTGTAGTGGTGATCACTGCACGTGGTGGTGGTGCCGCTAGTGATCGCGGTGGTGCTGGTGGTGATGATGATTGTAGTGGTGATCACTGCACGTGGTGGTGGTGCTGGTGGTGATGATGATTGTAGTGGTGATCACTGCACGTGGTGGTGGTTCTGGTGGTGATGATGATTGTAGTGGTGATCACTGCACGTGGTGGTGGTGCCGGTAGTGATCGCGGTGGTGCTGGTGGTGATGGTGATTGTAGTGGTGATCACTGCACGTGGTGGTGGTGCCGCTAGTGATCGCGGTGGTGCTGGTGGTGATGATGATTGTAGTGGTGATCACTGCACGTGGTGGTGGTGCCGCTAGTGATCGCGGTGGTGCTGGTGGTGATGATGATTGTAGTGGTGATCACTGCACGTGGTGGTGGTGCCGCTAGTGATCGCGGTGGTGCTGGTGGTGATGATGATTGTAGTGGTGATCACTGCACGTGGTGGTGGTGCCGCTAGTGATCGCGGTGGTGCTGGTGGTGATGATGATTGTAGTGGTGATCACTGCACGTGATGGTGGTGCCGCTAGTGATCGCGGTGGTGCTGGTGGTGATGATGATTGTAGTGGTGATCACTGCACGTGGTGGTGGTGCCGCTAGTGATCGCGGTGGTGCTGGTGGTGATGATGATTGTAGTGGTGATCACTGCACGGGGTGGTGGTGCCGCTAGTGATCGCGGTGGTGCTGGTGGTGATGGTGATTGTAGTGGTGATCACTGCACGTGGTGGTGGTGCCGCTAGTGATCGCGGTGGTGCTGGTGGTGATGATGATTGTAGTGGTGATCACTGCACGTGGTGGTGGTGCCGCTAGTGATCGCGGTGGTGCTGGTGGTGATGATGATTGTAGTGGTGATCACTGCACGTGGTGGTGGTGCTGGTGGTGATGATGATTGTAGTGGTGATCACTGCACGTGGTGGTGGTTCTGGTGGTGATGATGATTGTAGTGGTGATCACTGCACGTGGCGGTGGTGCTGGTGGTGATGATGATTGTAGTGGTGATCACTGCACGTGGTGGTGGTGCCGCTAGTGATCGCTGTGGTGCTGGTGGTGATGATGATTGTAGTGGTGATCACTGCACGTGGTGGTGGTGCCGCTAGTGATCGCTGTGGTGATGGTGGTGATGATGATTGTAGTGGTGATCACTGCACGTGGTGGTGGTGCCGCTAGTGATCGCGGTGGTGCTGGTGGTGATGATGATTGTAGTGGTGATCACTGCACGTGGCGGTGGTGCTGGTGGTGATGATGATTGTAGTGGTGATCACTGCACGTGGTGGTGGTGCCGCTAGTGATCGCTGTGGTGCTGGTGGTGATGATGATTGTAGTGGTGATCACTGCACGTGATGGTGGTGCCGCTAGTGATCGCGGTGGTGCTGGTGGTGATGATGATTGTAGTGGTGATCACTTTACGTGATGGTGGTGCCGCTAGTGATCGCGGTGGTGCTGGTGGTGATGATGATTGTAGTGGTGATCACTGCACGTGGTGGTGGTGCCGCTAGTGATCGCGGTGGTGCTGGTGGTGATGATGATTGTAGTGGTGATCACTGCACGTGGTGGTGGTGCCGCTAGTGATCGCGGTGGTGCTGGTGGTGATGATGATTGTAGTGGTGATCACTGCACGTGATGGTGGTGCCGCTAGTGATCGCGGTGGTGCTGGTGGTGATGATGATTGTAGTGGTGATCACTGCACGTGATGGTGGTGCCGCTAGTGATCGCGGTGGTGCTGGTGGTGATGATGATTGTAGTGGTGATCACTGCACGTGATGGTGGTGCCGCTAGTGATCGCGGTGGTGCTGGTGGTGATGATGATTGTAGTGGTGATCACTGCACGTGATGGTGGTGCCGCTAGTGATCGCGGTGGTGCTGGTGGTGATGATGATTGTAGTGGTGATCACTGCACGTGGTGGTGGTGCCGCTAGTGATCGCGGTGGTGCTGGTGGTGATGATGATTGTAGTGGTGATCACTGCACGTGGTGGTGGTGCCGCTAGTGATCGCGGTGGTGCTGGTGGTGATGATGATTGTAGTGGTGATCACTGCACGTGATGGTGGTGCCGCTAGTGATCGCGGTGGTGCTGGTGGTGATGATGATTGTAGTGGTGATCACTGCACGTGATGGTGGTGCCGCTAGTGATCGCGGTGGTGCTGGTGGTGATGATGATTGTAGTGGTGATCACTGCACGTGATGGTGGTGCCGCTAGTGATCGCGGTGGTGCTGGTGGTGATGGTGATTGTAGTGGTGATCACTGCACGTGGTGGTGGTGCCGCTAGTGATCGCGGTGGTGCTGGTGGTGATGATGATTGTAGTGGTGATCACTGCACGTGGTGGTGGTGCCGCTAGTGATCGCGGTGGTGCTGGTGGTGATGATGATTGTAGTGGTGATCACTGCACGTGGTGGTGGTGCCGCTAGTGATCGCGGTGGTGCTGGTGGTGATGGTGATTGTAGTGGTGATCACTGCACGTGGTGGTGGTGCCGCTAGTGATCGCGGTGGTGCTGGTGGTGATGATGATTGTAGTGGTGATCACTGCACGTGGTGGTGGTGCCGCTAGTGATCGCGGTGGTGCTGGTGGTGATGATGATTGTAGTGGTGATCACTGCACGTGGTGGTGGTGCCGGTAGTGATCGCGGTGGTGCTGGTGGTGATGGTGATTGTAGTGGTGATCACTGCACGTGGTGGTGGTGCCGCTAGTGATCGCGGTGGTGCTGGTGGTGATGATGATTGTAGTGGTGATCACTGCACGTGGTGGTGGTGCCGCTAGTGATCGCGGTGGTGCTGGTGGTGATGATGATTGTAGTGGTGATCACTGCACGTGGTGGTGGTGCCGCTAGTGATCGCGGTGGTGCTGGTGGTGATGATGATTGTAGTGGTGATCACTGCACGTGGTGGTGGTGCCGCTAGTGATCGCGGTGGTGCTGGTGGTGATGATGATTGTAGTGGTGATCACTGCACGTGGTGGTGGTGCCGCTAGTGATCGCGGTGGTGCTGGTGGTGATGATGATTGTAGTGGTGATCACTGCACGGGGTGGTGGTACCGCTAGTGATCGCGGTGGTGCTGGTGGTGATGGTGATTGTAGTGGTGATCACTGCACGTGGTGGTGGTGCCGCTAGTGATCGCGGTGGTGCTGGTGGTGATGATGATTGTAGTGGTGATCACTGCACGTGGTGGTGGTGCCGCTAGTGATCGCGGTGGTGCTGGTGGTGATGATGATTGTAGTGGTGATCACTGCAAGTGGTGGTGGTGCTGGTGGTGATGATGATTGTAGTGGTGATCACTGCACGTGGTGGTGGTTCTGGTGGTGATGATGATTGTAGTGGTGATCACTGCACGTGGCGGTGGTGCTGGTGGTGATGATGATTGTAGTGGTGATCACTGCACGTGGTGGTGGTGCCGCTAGTGATCGCTGTGGTGCTGGTGGTGATGATGATTGTAGTGGTGATCACTGCACGTGGTGGTGGTGCCGCTAGTGATCGCGGTGGTGCTGGTGGTGATGATGATTGTAGTGGTGATCACTGCACGTGATGGTGGTGCCGCTAGTGATCGCGGTGGTGCTGGTGGTGATGATGATTGTAGTGGTGATCACTGCACGTGGTGGTGGTGCCGCTAGTGATCGCGGTGGTGCTGGTGGTGATGATGATTGTAGTGGTGATCACTGCACGTGGTGGTGGTGCCGCTAGTGATCGCGGTGGTGCTGGTGGTGATGATGATTGTAGTGGTGATCACTGCACGTGATGGTGGTGCCGCTAGTGATCGCGGTGGTGCTGGTGGTGATGATGATTGTAGTGGTGATCACTGCACGTGATGGTGGTGCCGCTAGTGATCGCGGTGGTGCTGGTGGTGATGATGATTGTAGTGGTGATCACTGCACGTGATGGTGGTGCCGCTAGTGATCGCGGTGGTGCTGGTGGTGATGGTGATTGTAGTGGTGATCACTGCACGTGGTGGTGGTGCCGCTAGTGATCGCGGTGGTGCTGGTGGTGATGATGATTGTAGTGGTGATCACTGCACGTGGTGGTGGTGCCGCTAGTGATCGCGGTGGTGCTGGTGGTGATGATGATTGTAGTGGTGATCACTGCACGTGGTGGTGGTGCCGCTAGTGATCGCGGTGGTGCTGGTCGTGATGGTGATTGTAGTGGTGATCACTGCACGTGGTGGTGGTGCCGCTAGTGATCGCGGTGGTGCTGGTGGTGATGATGATTGTAGTGGTGATCACTGCACGTGGTGGTGGTGCCGCTAGTGATCGCGGTGGTGCTGGTGGTGATGATGATTGTAGTGGTGATCACTGCACGTGGTGGTGGTGCCGGTAGTGATCGCGGTGGTGCTGGTGGTGATGGTGATTGTAGTGGTGATCACTGCACGTGGTGGTGGTGCCGCTAGTGATCGCGGTGGTGCTGGTGGTGATGATGATTGTAGTGGTGATCACTGCACGTGGTGGTGGTGCCGCTAGTGATCGCGGTGGTGCTGGTGGTGATGATGATTGTAGTGGTGATCACTGCACGTGGTGGTGGTGCCGCTAGTGATCGCGGTGGTGCTGGTGGTGATGATGATTGTAGTGGTGATCACTGCACGTGGTGGTGGTGCCGCTAGTGATCGCGGTGGTGCTGGTGGTGATGGTGATTGTAGTGGTGATCACTGCACGTGGTGGTGGTGCCGCTAGTGATCGCGGTGGTGCTGGTGGTGATGATGATTGTAGTGGTGATCACTGCACGTGGTGGTGGTGCCGCTAGTGATCGCGGTGGTGCTGGTGGTGATGATGATTGTAGTGGTGATCACTGCACGTGGTGGTGGTGCCGGTAGTGATCGCGGTGGTGCTGGTGGTGATGGTGATTGTAGTGGTGATCACTGCACGTGGTGGTGGTGCCGCTAGTGATCGCGGTGGTGCTGGTGGTGATGATGATTGTAGTGGTGATCACTGCACGTGGTGGTGGTGCCGCTAGTGATCGCGGTGGTGCTGGTGGTGATGATGATTGTAGTGGTGATCACTGCACGTGGTGGTGGTGCCGCTAGTGATCGCGGTGGTGCTGGTGGTGATGATGATTGTAGTGGTGATCACTGCACGTGGTGGTGGTGCCGCTAGTGATCGCGGTGGTGCTGGTGGTGATGATGATTGTAGTGGTGATCACTGCACGTGGTGGTGGTGCCGCTAGTGATCGCGGTGGTGCTGGTGGTGATGATGATTGTAGTGGTGATCACTGCACGGGGTGGTGGTACCGCTAGTGATCGCGGTGGTGCTGGTGGTGATGGTGATTGTAGTGGTGATCACTGCACGTGGTGGTGGTGCCGCTAGTGATCGCGGTGGTGCTGGTGGTGATGATGGTGATGATGATTGTAGTGGTGATCACTGCACGTGGTGGTGGTGCCGCTAGTGATCGCGGGGGTGCTGGTGGTGATGATGATTGTAGTGGTGATCACTGCAAGTGGTGGTGGTGCTGGTGGTGATGATGATTGTAGTGGTGATCACTGCACGTGGTGGTGGTTCTGGTGGTGATGATGATTGTAGTGGTGATCACTGCACGTGGCGGTGGTGCTGGTGGTGATGATGATTGTAGTGGTGATCACTGCACGTGGTGGTGGTGCCGCTAGTGATCGCTGTGGTGCTGGTGGTGATGATGATTGTAGTGGTGATCACTGCACGTGGTGGTGGTGCCGCTAGTGATCGCGGTGGTGCTGGTGGTGATGATGATTGTAGTGGTGATCACTGCACGTGGCGGTGGTGCTGGTGGTGATGATGATTGTAGTGGTGATCACTTTACGTGATGGTGGTGCTGGTGGTGATGATGATTGTAGTGGTGATCACTGCACGTGATGGTGGTACCGCTAGTGATCGCGGTGGTGCTGGTGGTGATGATGATTGTAGTGGTGATCACTGCACGTGATGGTGGTGCTGGTGGTGATGATGATTGTAGTGGTGATCACTGCACGTGATGGTGGTGCTGGTGGTGATGATGATTGTAGTGGTGATCACTGCACGTGATGGTGGTGCTGGTGGTAATGATGATTGTAGTGGTGATCACTGCACGTGATGGTGGTGCTGGTGGTGATGATGATTGTAGTGGTGATCACTGCACGTGATGGTGGTGCTGGTGGTGATGATGATTGTAGTGGTGATCACTGCACGTGATGGTTATATGATTAAACGCACTGGCTCAGGATCTCCCAAGGTTGGGAGATATTTTTTATTTATTTTATTGTCTGAGATTTGTTATGTTTGTTTGATAGAGGCGGTATGGCCTATAAAATATGAATAATATATATCATTCATTCTGAAGGTTTTTGAAGAGTTAATTTCGAATTAACCAAGATGTCACGTAGATTGGAGTTTTTCTTAAAGGCTATCACTGGACGCAAATTGAGAGGTTTTTTCATTTTATCCTGCAATTTATGATATTCATCTTTCAAAATTTCTGAAATTTCAACATTTTTTCGATTGTATGTTAAACTGAATGGAATAATTTCACGTTGATCAGCAAGACCAGGGTCCACGTTTATGCCACTCGGCCATTTTGTTTTCAGTTGCTTAATCCAAAATGATTCTCGAAGTTTTCTTTGTTTATCAGTTTCTTCGGCCGTAGCAGAAAGAGGCAGTTGCTCAATAGGCATAATTTCAAAGTGTCTATCGACAGAATGACCAGGAAGATTGAAATGTTGAGCTACGTTGGTGTCCTCGTCGTGTCTAATATCGCAAAGGTGTCTAGTTGCTCGCCATCTGAAAGGGCATTTTGTTTCACCGACATACTGCTTTTGGCATAATTTGCAAGATATTAAATAGATAACATTTTTAGAATCGCAATCTAAATTAGACTGAAGTTGGAATTTGCTTTTGTTCTGATAACTGACAAATGTTGTCTGATTAGGTAGATAGAGGTCTAATTTACACCTCTTCTTTCCACATTTCTGAGATTGTCCTACGCCTATAATCGGACGATTGTGACGAATTTTGGTAGGCTTTTGATCGGCAGCCTTATCAGTAATAGTTTCCAAATCATGTAAAGTTTCGGATTTTATTTTGCGCAAAAATCGTGTTGAATATCCCCTCGGTTTGAGGGCTTTAAATAAGGTGGAACACGCAGATTCAAAATTCTTTCTATCACTAGAATTTCGGTGAAACCGGATAATCTGTGATTTGATAATACCTTTAAAAGTATGAGGTGGATGGAAAGATTTCTTATGCAGTAGTTGATGGGAATCGGTGGGCTTAAAGAATACTTTGTAATCAAGAAGCCCACTCGTGTTATAATTTACACCTTTGTAGAGAGTAACGTCCAAAAAGTCTACGGACGACTGGTCAATGTTGGCTTTAAGTTTGATGTTAGGATCGTGATTGTTCAAAATAGTGAAAAATTCATCAAACTCTTCCCTCGAATGATTCCAGATCATAAAAATATCATCGAGGTAACGGCGGTAAAATAAGGGCTGCTTAGGACATTTGTTAAGCGCATCTTCTTCCCACTCAGCTACATAGATGTTGGCAAAACTAGGACTAAAACGTTTACCCATAGCACATCCACAGATTTGTTGGTAGATTTCGCCAGCGAATTCGAAATCATTGCCCTTTAAACTCAGCTCCAGGAGAGCTAATATTTCGCTAGTGGGCCTATTGTTATCAGGATATTTATCAAATGCTCTGCGAACAGAAGACAAACCCCTTTCGATGTCAATGTTTGTGTACATAGCATCGATGTCGAGGGTTATCAAGAGTGAGTTTGGAGGAACAGAAATTTTGGAGACCTCGGATAGGAAATCCTCAGTGTTGTTCAAAAAGCTGAAATGTCTATTCGCAATTGGTTGCAGGTGGTAATCAATAATTTCACTAATTCGATAAGATTCAGAGCCGCAATCAGAGATAATAGGTCGACCCGGTGGTATCATAGGGTCGGACCATGACTCAATAGGTTTATGAATTTTTGGCAAAAGGTAAAACGTACGTGGATTTGAATCTCGTTTAGCAGTAAGGTATTTAAACTGCTTTTTCGTTATGGCCTTGTTGTCAGCCATTTCTTGAAGGATTCCATTAAATTTATCACAATTATTTCGCCAGAGTGGTTCGTCCAATCTGCGGTAGTGTTTCGGATTATTGAGTTGCCGATGCGCTTCACGAATATAATTATCCTTAAGCATTATTACAGTAGCAGATCCCTTGTCAGCAGGCTTTATAACGATGTCATTGTTTTTACGCAAACCTGTTAAGGCTAAACGTTCTTGATATGACAAATTTTGATGATTTTTAGGAAATTCTAAATTTTCAACACGCTCCTTGATAGCTTTTATACTATCAAGGATCGCAGGGTCAACCAACTTCGAGTTAGGTGCCCAGCCAGTTTTTTCAACAAAAGGTAGAAAGTTGTTTTTCTTGGAATTTCGAAAAAAGTCTGCTAATTTTACACGGTGAGAAAATTCTTCAATTTCCCATAAGCCATTATCTAAAAGAGCATCTATGTCGACTTTGGGCCGTGGTGTTGGTACATATGTTAGACCAAGATTTAGCAACGATCTTTCTGCTTCAGACAATGTAGAACCAGTTAGGTTAATGATATTACCACCTAGGCCAATTTCTGGGTGGTTAGTACCCTGACCCGTAGTTAGTTTAAATTAAGGTGCGATAACCAACTATTATACATCCTATTTGCAGTGCACTCAGTCCAGTGGATGTTGTCCTCAACCACCTGAAATTCAGACACGGGGAGGCTGGGCAGGATAGGGACCTTGGCCCTTAAGGCCTCTACACGGCTGTTAACGAATTGTATGTTTCGTTTCTGGGTTGTAGTCAGGTGCTTCGAATAATTTAGTTTGGCAAAGTGAACTTTAGCCTTTGGAAATTTTGAACGCATGGTACTAAACAGATTCTCAATTCTTTGGGAGGTGTCATGCTGAAGTTCGTCCTTATCATTAATTCCGATGTTAAGGATGATACGCTGAGGTTGGAAGACCTCATTGTGTTTTCTAACCATATTCCTAATGTGGTTTATCTTAGCACCTGGATAGATTGCTACCTGCATATCTGGATGAGGTGTCTGATTGATACGAGCTAAATTTGAAGACCCAATCAGCAGAATCTTCTTGTTCAGAGTAGGAAGGCGCCATTCATTCTTATTATCCACCACGAACCGAAACTTGTAGAAAGACCTATGCTCTTTGGGTGTATCCCTAGGCGTAGGTTTGGGCTTAGGTGTGGGCGTAAATTTAGGTTGTGGTGGCTTGGACCTCGGCGTCGACGATCTGGTCTTTTGACCAGGTCGCTCAGTAGCTGCTCTCTGTGGAAGGGGAGGAAACTCGACTGGGGACAGTGGCGAGACCGGAAGAGGGATCTGACTAGGATCCACATGAGCGGACACTGACGGTGACCATGCTGGCAGTGGAATCAGGAGCGGATCCACCACAGGAGACTGCAGGGGGAACACTGGTGAGCTCTGGTTATTCACCCGCTTAACTACTGGGGGACTCTCAGTGGGTGACCTATTCCGTTTCCGATTTGATTGTGGGATGACTGGTACGGTCCAGGCTGACCTTGCAGTCGGTGTGCCTGGTAGGGCCACAGAGGGCCCTGCAGTTGATGTTCCTGGTAAGGTCACAGGTGACCCTACAGGGGGTGTTGTACTATGGCAGGTTCTAAAATGTGGATCAAAAGGTCTGATGAAATCATAAAACTGATCAATTGATGAAGAATGAAACTTCCTGCCATAGTTATTTCGGGCCCAATTTATTGCTGTGGTCTTTGCTCTACCTAATTCTAAATTTGGTTTGGACTGAGCTTCGATGAGGAGGGACATAAGACGACCAAGCTGGAAATTATAGTGACTAATGTTAACCTGGAGTAAAGATATGGCCCATTTCAAATTTGCTGCTAAGATGTCCTTACGGACCTCGGCGTTTGGCATCGCTGGTTTACAGAAGAAATTCTGTCTCTCTAACTCTGACACTTTCCAGCTCAATCCAGGAGGCAAACTGCCCCTACGTACATGAGCATTCAAGATGCCAAGGTGGTGAAAACATTGTATAATCATGTAGTAACACTTGGTTAGTGCAGCCTGGGCAGATGGCGGGCGACTGTCGTTAGACCTCCTGTCATCCCGTCTTCTACTCTTGCTAACTCCAGCCATAATGTTACTAGTTAGATAATTCAATGTTTCTGCCACTTAAATCTACAAGAATACCAAAAAATTGAGGGGACCTAATGGAATCGTGAACCAAGGGAAGTCTATCGAATTACAAGCCTAGCAAAATCTACAAGCGCATCAAAAATCTATCGCTGAAAAAAGAAGGTTATGATTAAGCATGTTAATATTTAAATAATTCATATAAACTATCAAAGGATAATTGTGTATATTACCAATAATCCTATGCACCGTCGTGAAGTGGGCGACCGGTTTCGACAAGGTTTGTCAGCTTCAGGCCACAGAACAAATCTGCCTGTCTACCAAAAATCTGTCTATTTATTAGAATTGATGGCCTTAGATTAGTGTTCAATTGTACTTTGAAAATTTTAAATTCTATTCACATTAAAGATTTGGACTGCCACAGATGTTTAAAAAACGATTGTCTAAATCCATTGACGTTGATTGAGTTCTAAGGTTTCTGAGTGGGCTTCCAGTAATACTCTCATGAATGAGTGGCGGTTGATCAAAGAGATCAAGCCATGCATATTAACCCAGTGAGATCGATTCTGTTTGTTCAGAAGGTGTCCCTTTCTGAACGAGGTTCTAGTATCAGTCTGTTGATTGATCAAAGGGATCACACAACGGTCATTGATCATTTGAACAGTGAACTATATTTCAAAAGGTGTTGTTGGACTTTGTTTCCAAGTCTTTTGAAGTCGAATTTAGGAAAGAACATTTTTTAATTTCCAACAATTAGATAATTGTCTATAACATTTAGACTAATAGGAGTCAAGTGTATTTGAAAGATTTAATGAGCAATATGAATTTCGAGTTTCCCTCCATCCACCCACCCACCCACCCACACCACCCACCCACCCACCAACCCACCAACCCATCCAAACCCATCCACCCATCCACCCATCCACCCACCCATCCATCCATCCACCCACCCATCCATCGACCCACCCATCCATCCATTCATCCACCCAACCACCCATCAATCCAACCATCAATCCATCCATCAATCCATCCATCAATCCACCCATCCATCCATCCATCAATCCATCCATCAATCCATCCAGTTAATGAAGGAAGGAGTGACAGAAGAAAGATAAAGGAAGAAAGGATGGATGAATTAAGGAAGGAAGAAAGGACGGATGAAGGAAGAACGGATGGATGAAGGAAGGAAGGAAGAAGGGGCAGATGAAGGAAGGAGGGAGGGAGGAATGGCGGGGGGGGGAGTGAGGGTGGAACGGAGGGGTGAGGATCGAGGAATGAGGGAGGGAGGAAGGGAGGGAGGGAGGGAGGGATGGAGGGAGGGAGAGAATGAAGGAAGAAGGAAGGAAGGAAGAATGGAGGGAGGGAGGAAGGGAGGGAGGGAGGGAGGGGTGGAGGGAGGGAGGGAGAGAATGAAGGAAGAATGGAGGAAGGAAGGAAGGAAGAATGGAGGGAGGGAGGGGAGGGAGGGGGGGGGAGAAGGAATGAACACACGTGTCATGCG
>JAVVLW010005242.1:0-19187 GCA_034401795.1 Chaetoderma sp. LZ-2023a
TTGCAAGAAAATAAGTAACTGTCTTTGTAATTCTGATATTACTATAGATACTTCCTGTATTGGATATTTCGACATTTGTAACTACGGACCTTAATACATTTAATTGTCTCCTTCTAAGTTCATTTAATCCACATTATCTTATATGATATTCATATCATTATATTTTCCTTTTAACCTAACAGAAATGTACCATAGAGGAAACACGTCAGAGATCAAAGTCATCTCAAAGATAAAAAAATTGTGTACGGTCAAATTTTATCACGAAATTACATTATCCATCAAGTTCTGCCATTTAAAAAAGTAAATTTGATACTTATTATTTCGACTTTTGAAGGGGAAATAAATCGTGATGAACCTCAAAGGATTTGAACCCACTTAAATAAATGTTGGATTGCTCACAAAATGGGAGCAATGATCGCTGACAAGCTTTCTTGTTGCACGCATAATACAATTCTCTGCAGAGTGATAATAAGGATAATAATGCAGACTTATTTTTGCCTAACACAATTATTGTCATGACGTCATAAATCATGCCATTGTTACCTTTTTCAGATTGAAGCAACAATTCCCCTTTCGAGAGTATCCATCTATCATTTGACGTCATATGTCGTCGTAATCATATAAGCGGCGTGCAGGATGGCCTCATAAATCATGTCATTTTGACCTTTATCACAGTGAACCACGAATTCACCTTTCCCGAGTATCTATCTACCATCTGATGTCATATGACGTCAGCAATCATGTCATTGTGACCTTTTACAGATTGAAGCAACAATTCCCCTTTTCAGAGTATCCATCTTTCATCTGACGTCATATGTCGTCATAATCATATAAGCGGCTTGCAGGATGGCGTCATAAATCATGTCATGTTTACCTTTATCACAGTGAAGCAACAATTCACCTTTCCCGAGTATCCGTCTATCATCTGACGTCATATGACGTCAGAAATCATGCCATTGTGAACTTTATCAGAGTGAAACAACAATTCACATTTCCAGAGTATCAATCTATCATTTGACGCCATATGACTTTAAAAAGTCATCTCATTGTGACCTTTTACAGATTGAAGCAACAATTCACCTTTCCAGAGTATCCATCTATCATTTGAAGTCATATGACGCCATACTCATCTAAGCGGCGTGTAGGATGTCATAATCATTGCATCATAAATGATTCTATTTGTCCCGTCTTTAACTCTTAATAGTCTGACACATTGTACAAATTGTATGTTCCTACTATTTAATAAACATGTTGTTGAATATTTTGAAACTAATTTCCCTGACACTAGGCAGCAACAATGCCTAGTCAATTTAGTTTCAAAATATTTAGCCGGTTACCTGTATAATTTTGTGGAAATTGATAGTGAGATAGTTCAGGGATCGATCGATACCAACATGAGAGAGGTGTGGGTGGAGCTTACCTAGAGATGTGTGGGCATAGCTAAACATGGAAAGGGTAATTGTTATTTAAAGGAATATAAGTTACTTATTCCAAATATCCCATGTCATTGACATTGTCATGTGATCTTTGATTTTAACGGGATGACACGGAAGAGTATTTAACAACTGAACCTAGTTATTTTTTAACTGATTTGACTAAATAAATTGTCTAAGAGACTGATTATTGAATGCACTAACAGAACAAAAAATTCGCTCCTGAATCCTCAATTTCAAAATTTCTTTTGCAAGCACAAATTTATATTCCATTTGACTGGATGAATTATTTGAAAACAATTTTACTGCAAGACTTGTTCCGAAATCAATATTGAAACCCAGTAGACAGCATGTCACATTTGTTTAAGGCAGTCCTTGATCACACATAATAATAAGCAAATCTCAATCATAACAGCAAATGAGCAAATGGCTTCAGTCATTAGTAGAATGGCGACAGGATAGGTGGCTGTTCTGATTGGTTGAGAGGTTGATGACGGCATCGCATGTGCATATTAGGCCACGCTGACATGCCCATATATGGTCAGATGGTGGGGCTTATTTTTATCGATTTTTTAAAGGGACCGCCCTCCTTGCCATATATGCGCTAATATGTTAATGCGATGATGTCATCAAGCTCTCATCCAATCAGAACATCCACCAATACTTTTGCCACATTTTGGGGATGTAGATCTTTTGATATTTAACAATGTGTGATTGGCGTGGCCACACGAAAGGTCACGTCACCCCTCAATGGAGATCAGCATAGCTGCCTATATGGTCGGCACTTCCCGAGGCATTGATATACTGACACGTGATAATGATGATTGGCAAGTGTAATGAGCCATGAAAGTGTTAGGGGTGTGAAATATGTTAGAAGGCACGGCCAAATGAAAGATCACATGACCCCTCATGGTCAATCAGCACAGCCGTTTATACAGTCACCACAATTGGAGATGTTGGTCTATTGACAGGTATAATGAGGTGCCAAATATCTAGCATGGGTTGAGTCCAAATCGAGGTCATGTGATGCCTCATGACCTATCAGACCAGTCACTTATACAGTCGCTATTGTCCAGGATCTATTGACATGGGTAACAATGTGTGAAATAACTACGGTCGGATTGGTTCAAACCGAGGCCACTTGCCCACTCACAGCCTATCAGAACAGCTGCATATACAGTAGCCATTGCTAGTGATGTCAATTGAGAAGTCAATCGAGGTCACGTGACCTCTCACAGCCAATCACAAGATCCGCTTATACAGTTGCCAATGTTTGCTCTATAGAGTTATTGGTCATGAAACACTTAGCGTGGGCCGTGGGAAACTCTATAGAGTTATAATTCAACCAGTCACGCACATTCCTGCGTGAGAGACAAAGGTTTAACATTCAGAATACAGATCTACTTTTTCCCAATATAACAATATGATGCCATGCATGCCCAGCCCTGGGGCTCTTCTATCATGAAAACGTGGCCTGCATCCTACAGGATCCTGCAGAAATACTTCAAAGTGCTATCACAGCCAATAATAATAATAATAATAATAATAATAATAATAATAATAATAATAATAATAATAACAGGCATTCTGTAAGTATAGCTTTGCAATACATGCCCCCTACCTGGTGAAATAAATCTTCAGAGATTGACAGTCGAAAACTCCATACAAAATGTACAGTAGCAGCTGAAACTCGAATTTGATCTGTAACTTCTCATTGCAAAGCAATATACCAAGTTTCAGTTAAATATGCTGAAAGAGAAGGAAAAAAGTCCAGAAAGATGATATATTTGTATTTCATATGTCAAAAGAGGATGTAACTCCATCATAAATTGACGGAAACTCTTGAAACTCAAACTTTTGCTGTAGCTTCTCATATCAAAGCAGTGTACCAATTCTCAGTTGAATGTCTTGAAGGAGTGCGAAACAAGTGTAGAAAACTGATAGTTTTCATATTTTCTAAGACGAAAGGGGGCATAACTCAATGAAAAATTGACGAAAATGTCTGAAACACGAACATGCTCTGTAACGTCTCATAACAAAACAATAAACACTGTTTCAGTTAAATATGGTGAAGGACAAGAAAACAATCTGGAAATCTGATATGTTTGTATTTCATAAGACTGGATTGTTATTCCATAGCAAATTGACAGAAACGCATGAAACTCGAGCAACTGCTTTAACTTTTCATATCAAAGCAATGTATCAAGGGAAAATGTCCGGAAAGCTGATATGTTTGCATTTCATAAGACGAAAGGGGGCATAACTCAATACAAAATCGACGAAAATGTCTGAAGCTCGAGCTTGCTCTGAAACTCCCTATAATAAAGTAACCTACCAATTCTCAGTTGAAAACCTTGAAGGAGTGCGAAGAAACGTGAGGAAAACTTATATATTTTTTCATATTTTATAAGTCGAAAGGGGGCATAACTCCATCAAAGATGTGCGCAAGGGCCAGAAACGCGAACTTGCTTGTACCGTCTCATATCAAATGAATGTACCAATTCTCAGTTGAATATCTTGTGAGGAATATATGTTTTATATTTCAGAAGTCGAAACAGGGCATAACTCCACGAAAAGGTGATGAAAAAGTTTGAAACTAGAACTTGTTCTGTAACACCCTATAGTAGAGCAACCTACCAATCCTCAGTTGAATACCCTCAAGGAGAGCGAAAAAAAAGTGATGCAAACACGTGAAAATAGAACTTGCTCTGTAATTTCTCATCACAAAACAATGTAGCAATTCTTAGTTTAATATCTTGATGGACTGCAAGAAAAAGTGTTGAAAACTAAAAATTATTGATGAAAGGGTACATAACTCCACGAAAGATTGACGAAAAACGCTGAAACTCGAACTTGCTAGCTAACACTATAATAAAGCAACCTACCAATTGTCAGTTTAATACCTTGAAGGAGTGCAAAAAATGTGAAAACTGACATTTGCATATTTCATAAGTCGAACGCGGGCATAACATCAATGAAAAATTGGCGGAAATGTCTAAAACCTGAACTTGCTCTATAACTCCTTATACCAATATGTCTGAAATGCGAACTTGCTCTGTAACTCCTTATACCAAAGCAAGGTACCACTTTTCCATTGAATCTCTTGAAGGAGTATGAAAAGAAGTGTGGAAAACTGAGATTAGTCGAAAGGGTAGGGGTGGGGGGGGCTAGCTCCAACACAAATTATACAAACTCGATCTTGCTATGTATTTCCTCATACCAAAGCAATGTACCAATTCTCAGTTGAATATGTTGAAGGGCTGCGAAAAGTGTGGAAAACCAACTATGACAGACAGATGGATGGATGGACGGATGGACGGACGGACGGACGGACGGATGGACGGACGGACAGAACGGCTCGCAATACGTGGCGGGGCCAAGGTAATACAAATCTATGCTCACGGGAATCCGAGTGATCTGCACACCACCTGAGCAGCAGTAGCATTCCATCTGTCATCACAGACTGTACCCCATCGGCCATTCAACTCAACTTCAACACGGCCTTCTTGTTGCGTCGTTCCATTCGCTAACCGAATACCGAACGGTGTCGAACCTGCGGAGGTTTACAACATAGCCAACTAGATCATAAACATTAATCTAAAGACTGCTCATCCGCGTAATTACCTTCACTATAGGATGTGTCGTAGCGACCGACGTGATGTCATGCACAGTAAAATGCAAGTATTTAGATAAATTGAAACGATAAGTAGTCTACACTTGATGGCAGTTTTGGCCACGCCCCGCCTATCTCTAGCTAAGCTCCACTCACGTGTTGACCATGTTGGGATCGATCGATCTTTCTGAATCTCAATTTCCAGAAAACAGGTAAGCTGTTGCATATTTTGAAACTATTTGACTGGGTGCTGTTGCTGCCTATGGCAGCGACAGCGCCAGTCAAATTAGTTTCAAAATATTCAACAACATCTTTATTAAATAATGACGGTAAATATTATTAAATTGGAAATATTGAAGATGTTCTCAGATGACATCTCCCTCAATTGTGGATGTAAATCTGGAAATTTAATTTACTAGTAAGTTATTCTATATTAGTTCATTTTTCGAAAACTTTTTACACGACATTACTCCGAATAAACATAATTTCGCAAAATAATATTTGCGATAATCAACAATATTTATTGCTAGAAGAAATTACCCTATTAATCACGTGGTCACATTTCCTCATGCCCTTGAAAGCGTCCCAAACAAAGGGAATAATAATAATATCACATTTTCTCATTATATTCACTGCCAGCTTGTTCAGGACATACAAGTTGAATGACATATTGGCGGGATTTAACACACCATATATTGTTAACCCGTTAACCCTGATAGAGGCGAAGTATGACAACCTCATAGGTGCAAATCTTTAACTTGGCCCATGTGTTGCGTACTTCTGACATTGGTTTAATTTTTTTCCATTAACCTTGAAATTATTTCAAACATAATGATAATCCACTTGCTTTTGATTTTGGCAGGGTGGGGGGGATATACGAACATAGCCCAGGCCCAATACACACGAGCGATATCTCCATCATCCATGTACATATCTGCCGCCTCAGGGTGTTTTACAAATTGATAACAGAACCAACAAGGACAGACTCAAACACACTACTCGACCCCATTGATGTAACCAACTTCAAAATAGTGCAAGAGAGTACAGCTTTAACACCCGTCGGTGTGTTTAACCCTTACATCACGCTTATCCAAACCTAAACCTTACACACGTTGTATATGGGACTACGTCAATGCTGACTGAGACGAATTAAGAAATACCCTCATAAATCCCTCGTGGAATCATCTTTCTGCTGACTATGACACCGACAGCTGGTGTCAAACAATCACCATAAACATTGTTACTGCAGCCGAATCTAGCATACCAAACAAAGTAGTTACCATCAAACCAAGTGATAAACAATGGATGACGAACAGAATAAAGCACGGAATGAGGTTAAGGAAACAATTATTTAAGAAATCTAGGAAAATCAAAACAGACAAAACAGAAAGCTGAACTTAAGCAACAAAGGAGCCCTGTAGACCTACTTGTCAAAAATGCTAATCCGGAATGCAAAGAATATTAAAAATGGACGCGACGCACAGGACCCAAATTGTGGTGGAAATTTAGTAAATCACTACTATCTGATACATACTCAACTCTTGAAGAGATTCCGCCTTTAAAATGGGAGCCTGACTCGTTTGGGTATGACTCCCTCGAAAAGGCTGCCATTCTTCATAAATATTTTTACAACATTGCCAATCTTGATGATCTAGGGTTCAAATACAACCCCCCCCCCCCATATCTACAGAAAAGAACAAAAATAGCATCACAATAACAACCACAGATATTCTGGATGTATTATCAAACCTCAACAGGAAAATGACTGTGGGGCCCAATCAAATATGTCCTAAATTATTGGTTGACGACTAACACAAATTAGCACCAACTTTAAAGATGTTTTTAAATTATTCTCTTTACAATTCTCATTTCTCAAGCATTTGGAAAACAGCAAATGTAATTCCAGTCTACAAAAAAGGAGATAAGAATCTCTGCTCCAATTATCGTACAATATCTCTCCTGAGTTGCTTCAGAAGGCCATGGAGTGAACCGTGTACAAACACCTATATAACTACATTAAAGATGAAATCACATCTCATCAGACCGAATCTCCCCTTACATTCCATTGTAAACAGACTGCTCGACATCTACACTGCTATTATCCAGGCTCTGAATAACCGTTAAGAAGAACCATTTTCTTCGATATCTCAAAAGCCTTTGACCAAGCTTGGCCTTCTACAGAAGCTAAAACAAATGGGTATGTCGGGAGGCCTACTGTTAAGGATTAAAAGCTATCTACTAAACCGTAGCCAACGGACACAGTTTTACTGTACTCTATGCGAATGCAGGAGTGCCCCAACGCTATGTTCTGAGAACGTATTTCCAATCTTTGTTACTGTGCTATACTAAACAATATTACTCTGTTTGTTAATGACACGTACGTCTATGTTACATCTGATAATCTTCAAGCACAAAGTCCAACCATAGAATACGAACTTTCACAATGGGCAATCACTTGGTTAGTTGAATTTAACACTTCAAAAACTACCTCCACGCCCGTCTCTTTGTGCCCAGATCCTAAGATGTGCCCAGTAACTTTTAAAAACTCTCAAATCGCTCCCTCGACTAATGCCAACCACCTTGGAATAATGTTAGGTTGTACAGCCGAATGGTTATCATATGCGGAATCCATCATATTCAATTCCCAGAGCAAACTGTTCATACTCCAGGCTTAGAATAATCGAATATGCAGACGTGGTTTGAGACAATTTACCACAGTATCTTGTGGATAGACTGGAAAGCATTCAAAAGGACACGCTCAGAACAATCAGCACACGTACACGTAGCGCTAGTACTAAGGATTTGTATATGGAAACCAGATTTCAAATGCTGACACATAGACGTTAAACCCACCGGCCAATTATGCTCTATAAGATTATAAATGGAATGACTTCTGAACTATTGAACGATTATCTTCCTCCACTATCTCAAGCACAGAATCCATATAGTATCTGTCATTCAAATCTCATCAGCCCCACCCCCCCCCCCTTACAGATGCCACACTGGGACTCAAAATAGATCATTCTTTCCAGAAACAATCCGTGCCTGGAATACTCTACCACAAACCGCTAGAATCGCTACCACGTTATCAGAATTTAAAAGAAAGCTGAAAGCCATGAACTACATACAACCTCCCCCACTGCGGTACTATACAGGACCAAGGCCAGAGAACATTGCGTTAACCAGACTCGGAAACGAGCATAGCAACTGCCATTTAGTTGACAACTTTCTGTTGGATTCTAGTCGGTGCAACCGTGGGCACGCTGATGAATCCATTCAACATTATTTGTTTCACTGCCCGCTCTACGAAGACCAAAGAGACACTTTCCTTAATAATCTGATCTCAAACCATACCTCTCCTAACCTTTCAACAATTTTCATTTGGAAACACCAATGCACGTGAAGAACCTAATATTAAGGTATCAGAACATCTATGCCAGTACATTGACTCAACCTGTCGCTTTAAATGACCCCTCAGCTCTAATCTAAAATATTCTGATTACTAAGTACCAACATTATACTGGCACCATCTGGACTGCTCTTCCAAATTCCTCCCTGTATTACCTTCTCCATCTGCCTTGCTTCAGTATATCGCCCATGTTTTGTACATGTTGGGATCGATATGTATGCTTTAAACCCTCAATTCCCAGATTCCCAATTTCATGGCAACTATACATGCCTATGCCGGCGACAGCCCTCAGCCAAGCTAGTCTCACAATATTCAACAGAATGTATAGTAAATAGTGAAGACATACGATTCGTACAACTTGACGAACTATTCCAGGTTTATGACGAAGTATTTCTGTCAATTATGTTTGCAACACCAGCCTATAGGTGGCGTAGTTGGATAATTATGATGCCAATATTTGAATGACGGGGTGGATTCGTCAATTTTGAAATAACCCGCGCTACTGGCCAATGCATTGGTCTTTATTCTAGCCATGGCGACTGATCTAACTCATTCTTTCATACAAGATTTAAATGTACAGTTTCGCACCAGACTGCTTGAGAGTTAAGTTGTTGAAGTTGTATGTTTTTGTGGGCTTGGGTTGTGTGCCAGGATGTGATGGGCGGGGTGAGACTTGACATATGATGATTTCATTCCGAGTGAATTAGTGTAATTTTTTAAGTTGTGAAATTGATTTGGAGACACAACTCCCTAACTCTGACTCACGAATAGAAAAATGTATAGATTTTTATTGGGTGGAGTCATCGTATGTTGGGATTTGTTTCGGTTCGTTGCATCTGTGCGCGCAATTTAGGCTTTATGGCGATTTTACTTTCAGACATTCTGCTGTGAATATGCACCTATAAGAGATTCACTATTATTTATTATTAGTATAACTATGTAATATAATGTCACCATATCTTTAAATATATTATAGTAATATTTATGTATACATTTCTTGTAACACCATGATGCTATTACTCTGTAACATAGTTGTATGGGAGACGCGGTAATAAGAGTTGTATTATCGCGCTCCTTAGACAAAAAAGTATGTTTAAACCTAGTATGATAAAAGAAATTATTTAAGATACAATCAATATTCTGATGAATATTTTGAAATTACTGTAACTGAATGCTGTAGCAAAGGCATATTGCACAAATAGGGCCGGACACAGCCTACATCAATGGGCCCTTATAACAGACGGACTATCCCGAAGTCTTTCGGGGGAAATCTACTACTTCTACTACTACTACTACTACTACTACTACTACTACTACTACTACTACTACTACTACTACTACTACTACTACTTACTAGTACTAGTACTACTACTACTACTACTACTACTACTACTACTACTACTACTACTACTACTACTACTACTACTACTACTACTACTACTACTACTACTACTTCTACTACTACTACTACTACTACTACTACTACTACTACTACTAATAATAATAATAATAATAATAATAATAATAATAATGATACTAATACTGTAGCTGCTGCTAGCCTAAATATTTTCAAATATCGATCGTCTATTATCTAACTTTTTTTAAATCATGTCTGGAACTGAAATTATTGTCACACCCATGGTCAGGGTGATCGGTGCAGTTCCGCCGCCTATCCTTTCGCTATTCCATATATGGGCAGTTAGGTCCCCTTCATTCGAAAGCCACCTGACCTTAGAGAACAAATTAAAAATAACATCTATACCATAAGTAACCATAAGTAGTTTCTGGGCGAGAGGTTATTCCTATCAGTCCAGATATATATCCTCTTCATGTGTATTTACAACATGTGTCATTGTATGTTTCGAAGTATCGATCGAGGCGTCATACTAGTCTTAGAGACAAGTTCTTGATATTTCCAATGTTTGTTTAGTCGCTTTTCACTTACCGCAAACAACGCCTACATCTTCATTGTGGTCACAGTTATGTCGGCCAATGGGAATCCCTCAACACTCACTTAGCATTTGCTCGTCGCCAGTACACTGCACATTATCAAGCAGGATATAACCTATGCCCTCACCGAAAACGGCTTCCCGTACAGACATGGCGCGGGTGGTCCTGTGATAAAAATAATTCAACACCTCTTGTATCAACAGGGCCTTAAAGCTCTGAGGATGCTACTTATATTATATTAATCAACCATTTAATGGCCAAGATTTGTAAAAAATAAATAAAAAGCGTTTAGTGACCGAGATTCATTTACGGACCATGAGATTACAATTTTTAAAAACTTCCTAATGGAATTTACAAAAAAGCTTTTTGCTTAGTTTAAACACAATTTATTTTGTTCAATGGCAGCACAGTAAGACATAAGTCTTATACACGTGTCTCCCATACATACAAATACAATACATTAATAAATACATCAAGATGGGGTATACTAAAACATAATTAAATAGTAACGTATGTATAACTAGTTAAATGATAATTTATATCAACCACTGTTTACAATTGTCTAGGTGGTTCGCACGCTTACGTATGTGTACGTGAATATGTGCGTGTGTGCGTACGTATTGGTGTGCGTGTGTGCTGATGCGAGAGAGAGGGAGAGAGAGAGAGAGAGAGAGAGAGAGAGAGAGAGAGAGAATGAGAGAGAGAGAGAGAGAGAGAGGAGAGCGGGAGATAGAGAGAGAGAGGGGGAGAGCGGAGGGTGGGATGGGGGGGGGCGGAGGGAGGGAGGGAAGTAGAGAGCGAGAGAGAGAGAGAGAGAGAGAGAGAGAGAGAGAGAGAGAGAGAGAGAGAGAGAGAGAGAGAGAGGTTGGGATGGAGTGTGTATGTGTGTGGGGTGGGGAGAGTTAGGGAAAGAGAGACAAAAAGAGAGGAGAGGAGAATATGAGAAATAGGGTATAAACTAAGAATTTGACAAGAGTGAGAAAGGTATATGTTGGGCTGTTTGCATTTCCCTCTTATAGTTGCGAATTTAACAAATAGGAAGTTACTTAAAGCGGTTGGTATTGACTATATATTGGCATACGGCGTTACATATTGTAATATTCTTTTCCAAGTCGACATTGTTAATGCCGTATAGAAGTTGATTAGCTGTCAGTGTGGCAAGTGAGATATTCTTTAGGACGAGCTGATTTTGGAGAGAGACTCTTTGGTCGTTAAAAAGATGGCAGTGGAGGAGATAGTGATTTGTGGATTCATCAGTGTATCCACATGGGCAGCTAGCTGAGTCTGACAGGAAATTTTCAAATAGATGCCGATTTAAATTACTACAGCCATTTCGAAGCCTACATAGGATTACATTAGCTAACCTTTGGCCGACATAATACCAGGGAGGAGGCGGTCGTATAGGCGACATGGCTTTAAGTTTGCTCTTGAATTCCGTGAGAGTAACGGAACACGTGACCGGCGCTGGGAGAGTATTCCATGCGCGGACTTTTGCTGGAAAAAAGGATCCACGGAAGAGCTCAATGCGGCAACGAAATGGAGTAAATAGGTTTGCGTGACGAATGTTGTAGGGGGTTCGGGCCTGGGATAATGCGGGAAGGTGATTATTCAGAATTTCACACGTCATCCCGTTGATAATTTTATATAGCATAACTAGTCTGTGAGATTCCCGTCTATGTGAAAGCGTTTCTATTCCTGTTTCGGTGTACAAGTCTTCCGTACGAGCACTACGTGTCATTCCACATACTGTTCTGAGAGCGTCTTTTTGGATGATGATCAAAAGGAAATACTGTTCTTGCTCTTTGATATTTCTAAAGCATTCGATCGAGTGTGGCATCGTGGTCTTCCACAAAAATTGAGAAATTTCGGTATCTGTGGACATTTACTGGCATGGTTTGAAAGCTATCTCGAAACCCGTTATCAGCGAGTAGTTATAAACGGCAATAAATCTACCTTACTTCGCTTGCACGCTGGAGTGCCACAAGGTTCAGTCCTTGGTCCCTTGCTATTTTTAGTCTTTATTAATGACATGCTCAGTGATATTTTAAACAATATTAGACTGTTTGCTGATGATACCTGCCTATATGTAATGTCTGAAAACTTAGAAGCACACGCTGCAACAATAGCCCATGATATTCTGATCATGACGCAATGGGCTAACACATGGCTTGTCGAATTTAATGCCTCCAAAACTACTAGTCTGTTTCTTTCTCTGCGTAATGAGCCCACTGTCTTTCCAGTTAAATTAAAAAATTCTGAAATATTCCCGTCAAACAACCATAAACATCTTGGCATTACCTTCAATAACAAAGGCACTTGGCTTACTCACGTGGAAAACTTAATAACAAATGCTCAACACAAACTTTCTTTACTCAAGGGCCTAAAATATATCCTGGACCGGAAATGTCTTGAAATTATGTACAAAAGCTTTATTAGGCCATCTCTAGAATACGCAGACGTTGTCTGGGATAACATACACAGTATCTTGTAACACGACTGGAGGATGCTTTTTTCTTTCCTGCAGATGGAGGGTGTTTTGGACAGCTTAGACATTTGGTCAAGAACATTCAAATGTTTGCATGATCAGTGTTTATTTGCAGGCCACGAGAAGACAAATCTTTTGAAAATTTATCACTGGAATGACTGGCTCGGTAACTGACCATGCAGACATTCCAGTGGTAAATTTTCCAAAATCGTCTTCTCTTGACCTGGAAATAGATATTCCTCAACAGGAACTAAGGTGTTGTTTTGGCCGCTTTCATCATGAACTCGTTAAATTGACACAGGAGGGGCTAAGAAGCGGAGGTCATCATAGTCCGAGTGCACTCCGATCATCAACTCCCCCTGTGACAAATATGACGGACTTCTCAACCCACCGTGCCCATGCAATTATGTTCCATAGGGCTGGCTGATGGCCATAGTGGACTTCGTGAAGGGGTATCGAAGTATCAATGAAGCATCTGACATAGTAGTTATAAAGAGCCACGAGGTTAGAGGACAACACGTGGATTGTAGAGACAGAATGCGGCAAGTGTAATTCGGAATTCTGACATCGAAAGTCGTTTTCATAGAGATGAGAGTACTAATATAGAGGTGGCGACAATACAGCATCAATTGAAAGATCTTATCTGTCATTCAATTATATTACGTCATAATCAGTTACGTCCCTAGTCGGCTCATAATCAAATTGCGTAATAAATGACGTGTCTAGTTCTGCTATCGACACTGAATCCTTCGTAATTAATAAACAATCTGTTGAAGATTTTTTTAAACTACTTTGACTGGCCGCTGTTGTTGCAAAAGGCAACATCTTATCCGTACAGTTACCTTGATTTTGGGGATTCTGGTAATGCCGGGTACGATCGGTCACAACACGGCCACAGAGTCGCCGATGTTTAGCTAGAAATACACCCGATATAGTAACAGTACTTACCTGACACCCAAATGAACGACAAACAACCATAGCATCATTGTCATCAAAATAATCATCACAAACTGTCCCCCCAAATACCACCGACAGACACCTCTACACGACCCTCTCTGTCATTGTTGCCGCCAGCTAGTCTTATATCACCGATTCCGCTATAAACTAAAATACAAAATTACACAAAATCATTTCATTTACTCAGAAAAAAACGTATTCCGGATTATTGGCCTTGGCAAGAATCATGGACATTTATGGTTTTAGAATATTTTCCCTTTACCGGCCAAGCCGGTCAAATCTGGCCTCTGTATCGGACATGAGGAATGTCCATCTGCAGAGCAAGAGATCATTTAAAAAAATGTATGACTCGATAAACGAGCCAGTTATTCCAGTGGTAAATTTGTCAAAAATAGCCTTCTCTTGTCCTGCAAATGGACTTTCAATAAGCAATTATCTTAATTTTCTTGAGAAAATTTTTCTATTAAAGCGTTAATGTTGAAATTGAAATGAATTTGCCTGTTTAATATTCCCCTTTAACCTCTGGAAGACCAGGGCCTCATTACAGTGATCCGTTTCTAGATAAGCCACGCCCATTTCTAGATATGCCCGCCCTTTTCCAGATAAGCCCCGCCCATTTCTAGATACGCCCCGCTCATTTCTAGATAAGCCCCGCCCATTTCTAGATATGCCCGCCGTTTTCCAGATAAGCCCCGCTCATTTCTAGATAAGCCCCGCCCATTTCTAGATATGCCCGCCCTTTTCCAGATAAGCCCTGCTCATTTCTAGATAAGCCCCGCTCATTTCTAGATATGCCCGCCCTTTTCCAGATAAGCCCCGCCCATTTCTAGATAAGCCCCGCTCATTTTTAGATAAGCCCCACCCATTTCTAGATATGCCCGCCCTTTTCCAGATAAGCCCCGCTCATTTCTAGATAAGCCCCACCCATTTATAGATAAGCCCCGCCCATTATGTGCACGTATTGGAATCAATTTATATATCTTGAACCCTGAATTACCAAAATCCCAGTTTCAGGATAACTATACAGGTAAGCTGGTGAATATTTCGAAATCAAATTGACTAGGGGGCTCCCAGTTAAATTAGTTTTAAAATAGTCAATAGAATGTTTATTAAATTGTAACGCCATCAAAAACATACAATTCGTACACTTGACGGACCTTTTCAGCTTCATGACGGACTTATAATACTCTATGAATACACAGTATGATTGTGACGTCAGTTTAGCAGTGACGTAATTGATTACGACGTCATATGAGTGACATATCCGACCCATCCGTTCGCTATGACAAACGTGGCTAAAATTTGGCATAGTGGTAAACCACTACTGTTTATCATAGGGCTAAACTAAACTCAAAATGGACAAAAAGTGGAAGACAACGATTTATAGCGGGACATCCATTCGTAAACACAGATTATGATGAAGGGGTGGGTGGATGTTGGGGTGGGGAGATTTTCTATGGAATCATACAATAAATACGATAGGAAATCTGACAAATTTGTGTTAAACATTATTTATGAAAGTCTTCATAGTTATGTTTCTGAATATGAGTTGGGTTGATAATGTCTAGTCCTGTTTCTGCAAGAAGTAGTCAGAGTGCGGCTAAGAAAGAAATTCTAAAAAATTTCCGAAACAATATAAAACGTATTGGTGAATATTTTGAACATAATTGGACTAGAAGACATGGCTGCCTAACGCTGCAATGTCTTCTAATCCAATGAAGGAATCCAGTTAAAGCTCCGCCCGCCCATCTCTAGCTACGCTCCACACTTCGCCTGTATTGTGATCGATCGATTCCAAAACCACCTGACTATCACTTTCCAGAAAACTATACAGGTAAGTTGTTGAATATTTTGAAATTAATTTGACTGGGTGCTGTTGCCGTTTCAAAATTGTCAGCGGCATGTTTATTAAATAGTAAATTCCTACAACAACGCTTAGTCCGTCATCTATTAGGCGTTTGTGACGAACTTATCTACGCCCGTCTTGACTTAATTGTTTATGACGTCATCCTAACGCCACGTAGTTAATTATGACGTCACGTGACTGATGGATAAACTGGAAACCTCTATTATGCTAAAAGTATTCAACAAAATAGTTTGTAGTTTAGAAACACATTAACCTATTCATAAGCTGTATTGTAGTATCTGCTAAATGAATTTGAAACTTACCTACGTATTGATCTACTGGTACTGTAGAAAAAAACTGGCAAGCGACCTGAAATAGAGGAGTAATGACTGTTTACTTGTTGCCGCGAGCAAGATTTACTCAACAGAGCCCTCCACGGTCCTTAAAAGGGTGGAACGCGGGGGTTATTTCTCCAGATTTTAGCAAATTTTTATGCACACACTAGCTATGCCTTCTTTTTTTTCAAACTGGAAGACTGGTGTTTAGAGAACCTTTAAAGGTGGACTGAATAAGAAACAATGAAAAAAAATATCAGTTGTTTATACGTGGTGGGATAGGCGTCATTTTCTCTGGGCGCCGAAATAACCCCGATCTCAAGCGAGTCTGAGTTTAGCCCTATGATCATAATAACCGTGCTATATATTCAATCATCGGCACTTTTATTGAGTTTTGGCAAACAGAGAACACAACTGAATTCAACATTACAAAACGTATTAATTCATTTTATAACAAAAAGCAACGTAAAATGTCCTTTAATTATAGCATAATTTCAATGGTATATCTAACGTGCCCATACTGCCGTGTAAACAATGTTAACTATGTATTGGTCACGACTTCGTGGATTAATCAGTGCATGTCCTCGGCTCTGTCATGACAAATGTTATCTACAAAGAACGGGCGATATCTGTAACAATAACGCACTGTATCAATTGAGGCATTGGACACATTGTACCCAATCGTTGTCAGTGTAAATGGATTACGACATTTCACAATGTAGACAAGTTCAAGTTCAAGTTCACTGTATTACACTCAGGCCTTGTATGGGCATATGAGGTATTACAGTTGATACTATATTTCATGGCGGTAGATTTCATATACGTAATTATATTCATTATAGATTTATCGACAAAATGCGATTCGTACACTCGAAAGTAGCACAAGGAGAAAGGTCGAAATATTCGACAGCTATTAGATTGTGACTCAACTCGTACACTTGAAAATGGCACACAGAGAAGGTATCTGAGTATTTTCTTTAGCCAAATTAGTTTCAAAATATTCGGAAGTCATTAAATTGATAATTTACAAACGATGTACAATTCGTAGATTTGAAAAAGGCACACAGAGGAACTCAAAGAGACATATGTCATCCTCTTCCACATCCTCATCCACATTACAATACACATCAATGGAGTAATCCAGTTAATGACGTGGATAAGTTCATCATGAACGCATAATTGATGATGGACTGAGCGTTGTTATACTAATTATATGTCTTTACGATTTAATACACATGCTGTTGACTATTCTGAAACTAATTTGACTTGGCGCTGTTGCTGCCATAGGCCGCAACAGCACCAAGTCAAATTAGTTTCAAAATAGTCAACAGCTAACCTGTATGGTTTTCTGGACATTGCGATTCAGAGGGTACAATGATTGATTGATCCCAACACACACGAAGCGTAGGTGGAGCTTAGTGAGAGATGGGCGGTACATAGCTCAAACCGGATTCGGCCATTGCCTGATTAAGCGGATTTAGTAATGTTGAAGGATGTCTATTTGCAGTACAAAGGAAGAAAATCTTTTTTGAAAATTTACCACTGGATTGACTGGCTCGGTTACGGAGCCAGTCAATCCCGTGATAAATTTCCAAAAAAAGTATTCATCTCTTGTCCTGCAAATGGAAACTGATTATGCAAATATTTAAATTTTCTTGATCTTTTAATATTCAACCTGTCCATAATAGGCTCCATTTGCAAGATGACAGAACGTTAGTTTGTAAATTCCATTTGTAAATTAACTGAGCAAAAAGATCATAGTCTTTACAAATCTTAACTATTAAAGGGTTAATTAATATAATATAAATAGCATTTTGGGCGCTTTGAGGCGGTGCTGACACAAGATGGGGTTAACAGAGGATCTGTGTTTTTATGAAGATGTTTTTGGAAATTTTAAACTTTCTTAAAAAAACATTAACTGGTTAAATATGTTCAACTTACCAGCCCGAGTGAGAAAAGGACAACAGCCACGGTGCTCAGCATTTTGAAAAAGTTCTTTGCCTTCAGCCTGGACTAATAGGCCCTATACGGGATAATCAAATCTTTTATAGCGTTATCCTGTCAATTCTCGTGCCATCTAGGGATAACCAGCCCGATAAGAGCTGGCAGCTATATCACAATCACGATCTCGGGTCAAACAGCAGGTAAGATAACTGTCACGGAAATGGTTTTAAAAACCGCCTAACATTCATTTCGAATGTTTCAACATAGCATATATGTGAAATATGGGGGGGGGGAGGGGTGGGGCACAACAACATTATTCTGCATGCGTGCTTGTGTGCGTGCGTACGTGTGTGTGCGCGTGCGTGTAGTACAATGCAGCTGAGAAATAAGTTTCCAAAACAAAAAATTAAACTTGTTAGTTAGTACAATTTTGAATACGATGATAAAATGCTATGTTGAATATTTTCGACTTAATTTGATTGAAAGGCATTGTTGCCTTATAGATAGTAATGTCTTCCAATCGATTTAAGTCCAAAACATTCGAAAGTACGTTTTATTTTTTTGTGTTATTTCTGAGCTGTACTGTATGTGATATTGTGTAGGGGGACGTTGGTTTCTGGGTAGGTACTATGTACTAAACTGGTTCACATGTGCAACAGGCAAATGATTACATATGTTTATAACTGCTTTAGATATGCACATAAATCAATAAATGTAACTTCGTATACGTGCCAACCATTTAATGGCTTGGCAGAGCATCTACACATTTTTCCTCCGCCGGAGGATCCCAGGGCCCCAGTCTATGAGAGGGTGAGACAAAAGCAGCAATATATTTAGGCCTTATATTAAATCAAGACGAAAGGACACTGTGAGCATCAACGCGATAAGACATCATAGACATATTCTCACAGATTGGAAAGGTAAAGCAGAGGCACTGAATGAACAATTTACATCCGTATTCACCTGAGAAAACCTTGATGTCTTTCCATCCAAGACACCATCATTATACAACAACCTCAGCAACATCCAGATACCATCACGTGGAGGGAAAAAACTTTACAAAGACTAAATCTATCAACAGCAGCAGTCCTTGCCCAAATTCCAGTGATACTGCTAAAAGCAACAGCCAGCCGAATAGCACCGATCCTTGTCTCCTCGTTCCAATAATCAGTGAATGGATCTACAATTCCACCAGATTGGAGACAAGCCAACATA
>JAVVLW010005244.1:0-28100 GCA_034401795.1 Chaetoderma sp. LZ-2023a
ACGTGCGGCTTCAATTTCCATGTGCTAACTTAGCCGACAGTCCTGCACCCGTTAGTTTAATTTGTTGATCACCATCTCCCGGTCGCGGGATCGAACCGCCATCCTGCAACTCCGCATAGCATCAGCAACCAGGCATCTTTCCACTGGACCACCGCACCAAGACTATAAAGTCAAGGATTGGCCGACCAGCTTTCACATGTCTGATATACTGACACACTGACGATTCATATGGGACTATCTGTGGATGCATCTGTCACAATCAATCCTAGGCTTTTACGCCTATTGTACTCTGACTCCAGCACGGCTCTGGCAGTATATGTATTTTTATTTTATTGACGCACTGGCAACGTGCGGCTTCAATTTCCATGTGCTAACTTAGCCGACAGTGCTGCACCCGTTAGTTTAATTTGTTGATCACCATCTCCCGGTCGCGGGATCGAACCGCCATCCTGCAACTCCGCATAGCATCAGCAACCAGGCATCTTTCCACTGGACCACCGCACCAAGACTATAAAGTCAAGGATTGGCCGACCAGCTTTCACATGTCTGATATACTGACACACTGACGATTCATATGGGACTATCTGTGGATGCATCTGTCACAATCAATCCAAGGCTTTTACGCCTATTGTACTCTAACTCCAGCACGGCTCTGGCAGTATATGTATTTTTATTTTATTGACGCACTGGCAACGTGCGGCTTCAATTTCCATGTGCTAACTTAGCCGACAGTGCTGCACCCGTTAGTTTACTTTGTTGATCACCATCTCCCGGTCGCGGGATCGAACCGCCATCCTGCAACTCCGCATAGCATCAGCAACCAGGCATCTTTCCACTGGACCACCGCACCAAGACTATAAAGTCAAGGATTGGCCGACCAGCTTTCACATGTCTGATATACTGACACACTGACGATTCATATGGGACTATCTGTGGATGCATCTGTCACAATCAATCCTAGGCTTTTACGCCTATTGTACTCTGACTCCAGCACGGCTCTGGCAGTATATGTATTTTTATTTTATTGACGCACTGGCAACGTGCGGCTTCAATTTCCATGTGCTAACTTAGCCGACAGTGCTGCACCCGTTAGTTTACTTTGTTGATCACCATCTCCCGGTCGCGGGATCGAACCGCCATCCTGCAACTCCGCATAGCATCAGCAACCAGGCATCTTTCCACTGGACCACCGCACCAAGACTATAAAGTCAAGGATTGGCCGACCAGCTTTCACATGTCTGATATACTGACACACTGACGATTCATATGGGACTATCTGTGGATGCATCTGTCACAATCAATCCTAGGCTTTTACGCCTATTGTACTCTGACTCCAGCACGGCTCTGGCAGTATATGTATTTTTATTTTATTGACGCACTGGCAACGTGCGGCTTCAATTTCCATGTGCTAACTTAGCCGACAGTGCTGCACCCGTTAGTTTAATTTGTTGATCACCATCTCCCGGTCGCGGGATCGAACCGCCATCCTGCAACTCCGCATAGCATCAGCAACCAGGCATCTTTCCACTGGACCACCGCACCAAGACTATAAAGTCAAGGATTGGCCGACCAGCTTTCACATGTCTGATATACTGACACACTGACGATTCATATGGGACTATCTGTGGATGCATCTGTCACAATCAATCCTAGGCTTTTACGCCTATTGTACTCTGACTCCAGCACGGCTCTGGCAGTATATGTATTTTTATTTTATTGACGCACTGGCAACGTGCGGCTTCAATTTCCATGTGCTAACTTAGCCGACAGTGCTGCACCCGTTAGTTTAATTTGTTGATCACCATCTCCCGGTCGCGGGATCGAACCGCCATCCTGCAACTCCGCATAGCATCAGCAACCAGGCATCTTTCCACTGGACCACCGCACCAAGACTATAAAGTCAAGGATTGGCCGACCAGCTTTCACATGTCTGATATACTGACACACTGACGATTCATATGGGACTATCTGTGGATGCATCTGTCACAATCAATCCTAGGCTTTTACGCCTATTGTACTCTGACTCCAGCACGGCTCTGGCAGTATATGTATTTTTATTTTATTGACGCACTGGCAACGTGCGGCTTCAATTTCCATGTGCTAACTTAGCCGACAGTGCTGCACCCGTTAGTTTAATTTGTTGATCACCATCTCCCGGTCGCGGGATCGAACCGCCATCCTGCAACTCCGCATAGCATCAGCAACCAGGCATCTTTCCACTGGACCACCGCACCAAGACTATAAAGTCAAGGATTGGCCGACCAGCTTTCACATGTCTGATATGCTGACACACTGACAATTCATATGGGACTATCTGTGGATGCATCTGTCACAATCAATCCTAGGCTTTTACGCCTATTGTACTCTGACTCCAGCACGGCTCTGGCAGTATATGTATTTTTATTTTATTGACGCACTGGCAACGTGCGGCTTCAATTTCCATGTGCTAACTTAGCCGACAGTGCTGCACCCATTAGTTTAATTTGTTGATCACCATCTCCCGGTCGCGGGATCGAACCGCCATCCTGCAACTCCGCATAGCATCAGCAACTAGGCATCTTTCCACTGGACCACCGCACCAAGACTATAAAGTCAAGGATTGGCCGACCAGCTTTCACATGTCTGATATACTGACACACTGACGATTCATATGGGACTATCTGTGGATGCATCTGTCACAATCAATCCTAGGCTTTTACGCCTATTGTACTCTGACTCCAGCACGGCTCTGGCAGTATATGTATTTTTATTTTATTGACGCACTGGCAACGTGCGGCTTCAATTTCCATGTGCTAACTTAGCCGACAGTGCTGCACCCGTTAGTTTAATTTGTTGATCACCATCTCCCGGTCGCGGGATCGAACCGCCATCCTGCAACTCCGCATAGCATCAGCAACCAGGCATCTTTCCACTGGACCACCGCACCAAGACTATAAAGTCAAGGATTGGCCGACCAGCTTTCACATGTCTGATATACTGACACACTGACGATTCATATGGGACTATCTGTGGATGCATCTGTCACAATCAATCCAAGGCTTTTACGCCTATTGTACTCTAACTCCAGCACGGCTCTGGCAGTATATGTATTTTTATTTTATTGACGCACTGGCAACGTGCGGCTTCAATTTCCATGTGCTAACTTAGCCGACAGTGCTGCACCCGTTAGTTTACTTTGTTGATCACCATCTCCCGGTCGCGGGATCGAACCGCCATCCTGCAACTCCGCATAGCATCAGCAACCAGGCATCTTTCCACTGGACCACCGCACCAAGACTATAAAGTCAAGGATTGGCCGACCAGCTTTCACATGTCTGATATACTGACACACTGACGATTCATATGGGACTATCTGTGGATGCATCTGTCACAATCAATCCTAGGCTTTTACGCCTATTGTACTCTGACTCCAGCACGGCTCTGGCAGTATATGTATTTTTATTTTATTGACGCACTGGCAACGTGCGGCTTCAATTTCCATGTGCTAACTTAGCCGACAGTGCTGCCCCCGTTAGTTTACTTTGTTGATCACCATCTCCCGGTCGCGGGATCGAACCGCCATCCTGCAACTCCGCATAGCATCAGCAACCAGGCATCTTTCCACTGGACCACCGCACCAAGACTATAAAGTCAAGGATTGGCCGACCAGCTTTCACATGTCTGATATACTGACACACTGACGATTCATATGGGACTATCTGTGGATGCATCTGTCACAATCAATCCTAGGCTTTTACGCCTATTGTACTCTGACTCCAGCACGGCTCTGGCAGTATATGTATTTTTATTTTATTGACGCACTGGCAACGTGCGGCTTCAATTTCCATGTGCTAACTTAGCCGACAGTGCTGCACCCATTAGTTTAATTTGTTGATCACCATCTCCCGGTCGCGGGATCGAACCGCCATCCTGCAACTCCGCATAGCATCAGCAACCAGGCATCTTTCCACTGGACCACCGCACCAAGACTATAAAGTCAAGGATTGGCCGACCAGCTTTCACATGTCTGATATACTGACACACTGACGATTCATATGGGACTATCTGTGGATGCATCTGTCACAATCAATCCTAGGCTTTTACGCCTATTGTACTCTGACTCCAGCACGGCTCTGGCAGTATATGTATTTTTATTTTATTGACGCACTGGCAACGTGCGGCTTCAATTTCCATGTGCTAACTTAGCCGACAGTGCTGCACCCGTTAGTTTAATTTGTTGATCACCATCTCCCGGTCGCGGGATCGAACCGCCATCCTGCAACTCCGCATAGCATCAGCAACCAGGCATCTTTCCACTGGACCACCGCACCAAGACTATAAAGTCAAGGATTGGCCGACCAGCTTTCACATGTCTGATATACTGACACACTGACGATTCATATGGGACTATCTGTGGATGCATCTGTCACAATCAATCCTAGGCTTTTACGCCTATTGTACTCTGACTCCAGCACGGCTCTGGCAGTATATGTATTTTTATTTTATTGACGCACTGGCAACGTGCGGCTTCAATTTCCATGTGCTAACTTAGCCGACAGTGCTGCACCCGTTAGTTTAATTTGTTGATCACCATCTCCCGGTCGCGGGATCGAACCGCCATCCTGCAACTCCGCATAGCATCAGCAACCAGGCATCTTTCCACTGGACCACCGCACCAAGACTATAAAGTCAAGGATTGGCCGACCAGCTTTCACATGTCTGATATACTGACACACTGACGATTCATATGGGACTATCTGTGGATGCATCTGTCACAATCAATCCTAGGCTTTTACGCCTATTGTACTCTGACTCCAGCACGGCTCTGGCAGTATATGTATTTTTATTTTATTGACGCACTGGCAACGTGCGGCTTCAATTTCCATGTGCTAACTTAGCCGACAGTGCTGCACCCGTTAGTTTAATTTGTTGATCACCATCTCCCGGTCGCGGGATCGAACCGCCATCCTGCAACTCCGCATAGCATCAGCAACCAGGCATCTTTCCACTGGACCACCGCACCAAGACTATAAAGTCAAGGATTGGCCGACCAGCTTTCACATGTCTGATATGCTGACACACTGACAATTCATATGGGACTATCTGTGGATGCATCTGTCACAATCAATCCTAGGCTTTTACGCCTATTGTACTCTGACTCCAGCACGGCTCTGGCAGTATATGTATTTTTATTTTATTGACGCACTGGCAACGTGCGGCTTCAATTTCCATGTGCTAACTTAGCCGACAGTGCTGCACCCATTAGTTTAATTTGTTGATCACCATCTCCCGGTCGCGGGATCGAACCGCCATCCTGCAACTCCGCATAGCATCAGCAACCAGGCATCTTTCCACTGGACCACCGCACCAAGACTATAAAGTCAAGGATTGGCCGACCAGCTTTCACATGTCTGATATACTGACACACTGACGATTCATATGGGACTATCTGTGGATGCATCTGTCACAATCAATCCTAGGCTTTTACGCCTATTGTACTCTGACTCCAGCACGGCTCTGGCAGTATATGTATTTTTATTTTATTGACGCACTGGCAACGTGCGGCTTCAATTTCCATGTGCTAACTTAGCCGACAGTGCTGCACCCGTTAGTTTAATTTGTTGATCACCATCTCCCGGTCGCGGGATCGAACCGCCATCCTGCAACTCCGCATAGCATCAGCAACCAGGCATCTTTCCACTGGACCACCGCATCAAGACTATAAAGTCAAGGATTGGCCGACCAGCTTTCACATGTCTGATATACTGACACACTGACGATTCATATGGGACTATCTGTGGATGCATCTGTCACAATCAATCCTAGGCTTTTACGCCTATTGTACTCTGACTCCAGCACGGCTCTGGCAGTATATGTATTTTTATTTTATTGACGCACTGGCAACGTGCGGCTTCAATTTCCATGTGCTAACTTAGCCGACAGTGCTGCACCCGTTAGTTTAATTTGTTGATCACCATCTCCCGGTCGCGGGATCGAACCGCCATCCTGCAACTCCGCATAGCATCAGCAACCAGGCATCTTTCCACTGGACCACCGCACCAAGACTATAAAGTCAAGGATTGGCCGACCAGCTTTCACATGTCTGATATACTGACACACTGACGATTCATATGGGACTATCTGTGGATGCATCTGTCACAATCAATCCTAGGCTTTTACGCCTATTGTACTCTGACTCCAGCACGGCTCTGGCAGTATATGTATTTTTATTTTATTGACGCACTGGCAACGTGCGGCTTCAATTTCCATGTGCTAACTTAGCCGACAGTGCTGCACCCGTTAGTTTAATTTGTTGATCACCATCTCCCGGTCGCGGGATCGAACCGCCATCCTGCAACTCCGCATAGCATCAGCAACCAGGCATCTTTCCACTGGACCACCGCACCAAGACTATAAAGTCAAGGATTGGCCGACCAGCTTTCACATGTCTGATATACTGACACACTGACGATTCATATGGGACTATCTGTGGATGCATCTGTCACAATCAATCCTAGGCTTTTACGCCTATTGTACTCTGACTCCAGCACGGCTCTGGCAGTATATGTATTTTTATTTTATTGACGCACTGGCAACGTGCGGCTTCAATTTCCATGTGCTAACTTAGCCGACAGTGCTGCACCCGTTAGTTTAATTTGTTGATCACCATCTCCCGGTCGCGGGATCGAACCGCCATCCTGCAACTCCGCATAGCATCAGCAACCAGGCATCTTTCCACTGGACCACCGCACCAAGACTATAAAGTCAAGGATTGGCCGACCAGCTTTCACATGTCTGATATACTGACACACTGACGATTCATATGGGACTATCTGTGGATGCATCTGTCACAATCAATCCTAGGCTTTTACGCCTATTGTACTCTGACTCCAGCACGGCTCTGGCAGTATATGTATTTTTATTTTTTTGACGCACTGGCAACGTGCGGCTTCAATTTCCATGTGCTAACTTAGCCGACAGTGATGCACCCGTTAGTTTAATTTGTTGATCACCATCTCCCGGTCGGGGGATCGAACCGCCATTCTGCAACTCCGCATAGCATCAGCAACCAGGCATCTTTCCACTGGACCACCGCACCAAGACTAAAAAGTCAAGGATTGGCCGACCAGCTTTCACATGTCTGATATACTGACACACTGACGATTCATATGGGACTATCTGTGGATGCATCTGTCACAATCAATCCTAGGCTTTTACGCCTATTGTACTCTGACTCCAGCACGGCTCTGGCAGTATATGTATTTTTATTTTATTGACGCACTGGCAACGTGCGGCTTCAATTTCCATGTGCTAACTTAGCCGACAGTGCTGCACCCGTTAGTTTAATTTGTTGATCACCATCTCCCGGTCGCGTGATCGAACCGCCATCCTGCAACTCCGCATAGCATCAGCAACCAGGCATCTTTCCACTGGACCACCGCACCAAGACTATAAAGTCAAGGATTGGCCGACCAGCTTTCACATGTCTGATATACTGACACACTGACGATTCATATGGGACTATCTGTGGATGCATCTGTCACAATCAATCCTAGGCTTTTACGCCTATTGTACTCTGACTCCAGCACGGCTCTGGCAGTATATGTATTTTTATTTTATTGACGCACTGGCAACGTGCGGCTTCAATTTCCATGTGCTAACTTAGCCGACAGTGCTGCACCCGTTAGTTTAATTTGTTGATCACCATCTCCCGGTCGCGGGATCGAACCGCCATCCTGCAACTCCGCATAGCATCAGCAACCAGGCATCTTTCCACTGGACCACCGCACCAAGACTATAAAGTCAAGGATTGGCCGACCAGCTTTCACATGTCTGATATACTGACACACTGACGATTCATATGGGACTATCTGTGGATGCATCTGTCACAATCAATCCTAGGCTTTTACGCCTATTGTACTCTGACTCCAGCACGGCTCTGGCAGTATATGTATTTTTATTTTATTGACGCACTGGCAACGTGCGGCTTCAATTTCCATGTGCTAACTTAGCCGACAGTGCTGCACCCGTTAGTTTAATTTGTTGATCACCATCTCCTGGTCGCGGGATCGAACCGCCATCCTGCAACTCCGCATAGCATCAGCAACCAGGCATCTTTCCACTGGACCACCGCACCAAGACTATAAAGTCAAGGATTGGCCGACCAGCTTTCACATGTCTGATATACTGACACACTGACGATTCATATGGGACTATCTGTGGATGCATCTGTCACAATCAATCCTAGGCTTTTACGCCTATTGTACTCTGACTCCAGCACGGCTCTGGCAGTATATGTATTTTTATTTCATTGACGCACTGGCAACGTGCGGCTTCAATTTCCATGTGCTAACTTAGCCGACAGTGCTGCACCCGTTAGTTTAATTTGTTGATCACCATCTCCCGGTCGCCGGATCGAACCGCCATCCTGCAACTCCGCATAGCATCAGCAACCAGGCATCTTTCCACTGGACCACCGCACCAAGACTATAAAGTCAAGGATTGGCCGACCAGCTTTCACATGTCTGATATACTGACACACTGACGATTCATATGGGACTATCTGTGGATGCATCTGTCACAATCAATCCTAGGCTTTTACGCCTATTGTACTCTGACTCCAGCACGGCTCTGGCAGTATATGTATTTTTATTTTATTGACGCACTGGCAACGTGCGGCTTCAATTTCCATGTGCTAACTTAGCCGACAGTGCTGCACCCGTTAGTTTAATTTGTTGATCACCATCTCCCGGTCGCGGGATCGAACCACCATCCTGCAACTCCGCATAGCATCAGCAACCAGGCATCTTTCCACTGGACCACCGCACCAAGACTATAAAGTCAAGGATTGGCCGACCAGCTTTCACATGTCTGATATACTGACACACTGACGATTCATATGGGACTATCTGTGGATGCATCTGTCACAATCAATACTAGGCTTTTACGCCTATTGTACTCTGACTCCAGCATGGCTCTGGCAGTATATGTATTTTTATTTTATTGACGCACTGGCAACGTGCGGCTTCAATTTCCATGTGCTAACTTAGCCGACAGTGCTGCACCCGTTAGTTTAATTTGTTGATCACCATCTCCCGGTCGCGGGATCGAACCGGTATCCTGCAACTCCGCATAGCATCAGCAACCAGGCATCTTTCCACTGGACCACCGCACCAAGACTATAAAGTCAAGGATTGGCCGACCAGCTTTCACATGTCTGATATACTGACACACTGACGATTCATATGGGACTATCTGTGGATGCATCTGTCACAATCAATCCTAGGCTTTTACGCCTATTGTACTCTGACTCCAGCACGGCTCTGGCAGTATATGTATTTTTATTTTATTGACGCACTGGCAACGTGCGGCTTCAATTTCCATGTGCTAAATTAGCCGACAGTGCTGCACCCGTTAGTTTAATTTGTTGATCACCATCTCCCGGTCGCGGGATCGAACCGCCATCCTGCAACTCCGCATAGCATCAGCAACCAGGCATCTTTCCACTGGACCACCGCACCAAGACTATAAAGTCAAGGATTGGCCGACCAGCTTTCACATGTCTGATATACTGACACACTGACGATTCATATGGGACTATCTGTGGATGCATCTGTCACAATCAATCCTAGGCTTTTACGCCTATTGTACTCTGACTCCAGCACGGCTCTGGCAGTATATGTATTTTTATTTTATTGACGCACTGGCAACGTGCGGCTTCAATTTCCATGTGCTAACTTAGCCGACAGTGCTGCACCCGTTAGTTTAATTTGTTGATCACCATCTCCCGGTCGCGGGATCGAACCGCCATCCTGCAACTCCGCATAGCATCAGCAACCAGGCATCTTTCCACTGGACCACCGCATCAAGACTATAAAGTCAAGGATTGGCCGACCAGCTTTCACATGTCTGATATACTGACACACTGACGATTCATATGGGACTATCTGTGGATGCATCTGTCACAATCAATCCTAGGCTTTTACGCCTATTGTACTCTGACTCCAGCACGGCTCTGGCAGTATATGTATTTTTATTTTATTGACGCACTGGCAACGTGCGGCTTCAATTTCCATGTGCTAACTTAGCCGACAGTGCTGCACCCGTTAGTTTAATTTGTTGATCACCATCTCCCGGTCGCGGGATCGAACCGCCATCCTGCAACTCCGCATAGCATCAGCAACCAGGCATCTTTCCACTGGACCACCGCATCAAGACTATAAAGTCAAGGATTGGCCGACCAGCTTTCACATGTCTGATATACTGACACACTGACGATTCATATGGGACTATCTGTGGATGCATCTGTCACAATCAATCCTAGGCTTTTACGCCTATTGTACTCTGACTCCAGCACGGCTCTGGCAGTATATGTATTTTTATTTTATTGACGCACTGGCAACGTGCGGCTTCAATTTCCATGTGCTAACTTAGCCGACAGTGCTGCACCCGTTAGTTTAATTTGTTGATCACCATCTCCCGGTCGCGGGATCGAACCGCCATCCTGCAACTCCGCATAGCATCAGCAACCAGGCATCTTTCCACTGGACCACCGCACCAAGACTATAAAGTCAAGGATTGGCCGACCAGCTTTCACATGTCTGATATACTGACACACTGACGATTCATATGGGACTATCTGTGGATGCATCTGTCACAATCAATCCTAGGCTTTTACGCCTATTGTACTCTGACTCCAGCACGGCTCTGGCAGTATATGTATTTTTATTTTATTGACGCACTGGCAACGTGCGGCTTCAATTTCCATGTGCTAACTTAGCCGACAGTGCTGCACCCGTTAGTTTAATTTGTTGATCACCATCTCCCGGTCGCGGGATCGAACCGCCATCCTGCAACTCCGCATAGCATCAGCAACCAGGCATCTTTCCACTGGACCACCGCACCAAGACTATAAAGTCAAGGATTGGCCGACCAGCTTTCACATGTCTGATATACTGACACACTGACGATTCATATGGGACTATCTGTGGATGCATCTGTCACAATCAATCCTAGGCTTTTACGCCTATTGTACTCTGACTCCAGCACGGCTCTGGCAGTATATGTATTTTTATTTTATTGACGCACTGGCAACGTGCGGCTTCAATTTCCATGTGCTAACTTAGCCGACAGTGCTGCACCCGTTAGTTTAATTTGTTGATCACCATCTCCCGGTCGCGGGATCGAACCGCCATCCTGCAACTCCGCATAGCATCAGCAACCAGGCATCTTTCCACTGGACCACCGCACCAAGACTATAAAGTCAAGGATTGGCCGACCAGCTTTCACATGTCTGATATACTGACACACTGACGATTCATATGGGACTATCTGTGGATGCATCTGTCACAATCAATCCTAGGCTTTTACGCCTATTGTACTCTGACTCCAGCACGGCTCTGGCAGTATATGTATTTTTATTTTTTTGACGCACTGGCAACGTGCGGCTTCAATTTCCATGTGCTAACTTAGCCGACAGTGATGCACCCGTTAGTTTAATTTGTTGATCACCATCTCCCGGTCGGGGGATCGAACCGCCATTCTGCAACTCCGCATAGCATCAGCAACCAGGCATCTTTCCACTGGACCACCGCACCAAGACTAAAAAGTCAAGGATTGGCCGACCAGCTTTCACATGTCTGATATACTGACACACTGACGATTCATATGGGACTATCTGTGGATGCATCTGTCACAATCAATCCTAGGCTTTTACGCCTATTGTACTCTGACTCCAGCACGGCTCTGGCAGTATATGTATTTTTATTTTATTGACGCACTGGCAACGTGCGGCTTCAATTTCCATGTGCTAACTTAGCCGACAGTGCTGCACCCGTTAGTTTAATTTGTTGATCACCATCTCCCGGTCGCGTGATCGAACCGCCATCCTGCAACTCCGCATAGCATCAGCAACCAGGCATCTTTCCACTGGACCACCGCACCAAGACTATAAAGTCAAGGATTGGCCGACCAGCTTTCACATGTCTGATATACTGACACACTGACGATTCATATGGGACTATCTGTGGATGCATCTGTCACAATCAATCCTAGGCTTTTACGCCTATTGTACTCTGACTCCAGCACGGCTCTGGCAGTATATGTATTTTTATTTTATTGACGCACTGGCAACGTGCGGCTTCAATTTCCATGTGCTAACTTAGCCGACAGTGCTGCACCCGTTAGTTTAATTTGTTGATCACCATCTCCCGGTCGCGGGATCGAACCGCCATCCTGCAACTCCGCATAGCATCAGCAACCAGGCATCTTTCCACTGGACCACCGCACCAAGACTATAAAGTCAAGGATTGGCCGACCAGCTTTCACATGTCTGATATACTGACACACTGACGATTCATATGGGACTATCTGTGGATGCATCTGTCACAATCAATCCTAGGCTTTTACGCCTATTGTACTCTGACTCCAGCACGGCTCTGGCAGTATATGTATTTTTATTTTATTGACGCACTGGCAACGTGCGGCTTCAATTTCCATGTGCTAACTTAGCCGACAGTGCTGCACCCGTTAGTTTAATTTGTTGATCACCATCTCCTGGTCGCGGGATCGAACCGCCATCCTGCAACTCCGCATAGCATCAGCAACCAGGCATCTTTCCACTGGACCACCGCACCAAGACTATAAAGTCAAGGATTGGCCGACCAGCTTTCACATGTCTGATATACTGACACACTGACGATTCATATGGGACTATCTGTGGATGCATCTGTCACAATCAATCCTAGGCTTTTACGCCTATTGTACTCTGACTCCAGCACGGCTCTGGCAGTATATGTATTTTTATTTCATTGACGCACTGGCAACGTGCGGCTTCAATTTCCATGTGCTAACTTAGCCGACAGTGCTGCACCCGTTAGTTTAATTTGTTGATCACCATCTCCCGGTCGCCGGATCGAACCGCCATCCTGCAACTCCGCATAGCATCAGCAACCAGGCATCTTTCCACTGGACCACCGCACCAAGACTATAAAGTCAAGGATTGGCCGACCAGCTTTCACATGTCTGATATACTGACACACTGACGATTCATATGGGACTATCTGTGGATGCATCTGTCACAATCAATCCTAGGCTTTTACGCCTATTGTACTCTGACTCCAGCACGGCTCTGGCAGTATATGTATTTTTATTTTATTGACGCACTGGCAACGTGCGGCTTCAATTTCCATGTGCTAACTTAGCCGACAGTGCTGCACCCGTTAGTTTAATTTGTTGATCACCATCTCCCGGTCGCGGGATCGAACCACCATCCTGCAACTCCGCATAGCATCAGCAACCAGGCATCTTTCCACTGGACCACCGCACCAAGACTATAAAGTCAAGGATTGGCCGACCAGCTTTCACATGTCTGATATACTGACACACTGACGATTCATATGGGACTATCTGTGGATGCATCTGTCACAATCAATACTAGGCTTTTACGCCTATTGTACTCTGACTCCAGCATGGCTCTGGCAGTATATGTATTTTTATTTTATTGACGCACTGGCAACGTGCGGCTTCAATTTCCATGTGCTAACTTAGCCGACAGTGCTGCACCCGTTAGTTTAATTTGTTGATCACCATCTCCCGGTCGCGGGATCGAACCGGTATCCTGCAACTCCGCATAGCATCAGCAACCAGGCATCTTTCCACTGGACCACCGCACCAAGACTATAAAGTCAAGGATTGGCCGACCAGCTTTCACATGTCTGATATACTGACACACTGACGATTCATATGGGACTATCTGTGGATGCATCTGTCACAATCAATCCTAGGCTTTTACGCCTATTGTACTCTGACTCCAGCACGGCTCTGGCAGTATATGTATTTTTATTTTATTGACGCACTGGCAACGTGCGGCTTCAATTTCCATGTGCTAAATTAGCCGACAGTGCTGCACCCGTTAGTTTAATTTGTTGATCACCATCTCCCGGTCGCGGGATCGAACCGCCATCCTGCAACTCCGCATAGCATCAGCAACCAGGCATCTTTCCACTGGACCACCGCACCAAGACTATAAAGTCAAGGATTGGCCGACCAGCTTTCACATGTCTGATATACTGACACACTGACGATTCATATGGGACTATCTGTGGATGCATCTGTCACAATCAATCCTAGGCTTTTACGCCTATTGTACTCTGACTCCAGCACGGCTCTGGCAGTATATGTATTTTTATTTTATTGACGCACTGGCAACGTGCGGCTTCAATTTCCATGTGCTAACTTAGCCGACAGTGCTGCACCCGTTAGTTTAATTTGTTGATCACCATCTCCCGGTCGCGGGATCGAACCGCCATCCTGCAACTCCGCATAGCATCAGCAACCAGGCATCTTTCCACTGGACCACCGCATCAAGACTATAAAGTCAAGGATTGGCCGACCAGCTTTCACATGTCTGATATACTGACACACTGACGATTCATATGGGACTATCTGTGGATGCATCTGTCACAATCAATCCTAGGCTTTTACGCCTATTGTACTCTGACTCCAGCACGGCTCTGGCAGTATATGTATTTTTATTTTATTGACGCACTGGCAACGTGCGGCTTCAATTTCCATGTGCTAACTTAGCCGACAGTGCTGCACCCGTTAGTTTAATTTGTTGATCACCATCTCCCGGTCGCGGGATCGAACCGCCATCCTGCAACTCAGCATAGCATCAGCAACCAGGCATCTTTCCACTGGACCACCGCACCAAGACTATAAAGTCAAGGATTGGCCGACCAGCTTTCACATGTCTGATATACTGACACACTGACGATTCATATGGGACTATCTGTGGATGCATCTGTCACAATCAATCCTAGGCTTTTACGCCTATTGTACTCTGACTCCAGCACGGCTCTGGTAGTATATGTATTTTTATTTTATTGACGCACTGGCAACGTGCGTCTTCAATTTCCATGTGCTAACTTAGCCGACAGTGCTGCACCCGTTAGTTTAATTTGTTGATCACCATCTCCCGGTCGCGGGATCGAACCGCCATCCTGCAACTCCGCATAGCATCAGCAACCAGGCATCTTTCCACTGGACCACCGCACCAAGACTATAAAGTCAAGGATTGGCCGACCAGCTTTCACATGTCTGATATACTGACACACTGACGATTCATATGGGACTATCTGTGGATGCATCTGTCACAATCAATCCTAGGCTTTTACGCCTATTGTACTCTGACTCCAGCACGGCTCTGGCAGTATATGTATTTTTATTTTATTGACGCACTGGCAACGTGCGGCTTCAATTTCCATGTGCTAACTTAGCCGACAGTGCTGCACCCGTTAGTTTAATTTGTTGATCACCATCTCCCGGTCGCGGGATCGAACCGCCATCCTGCAACTCCGCATAGCATCAGCAACCAGGCATCTTTCCACTGGACCACCGCATCAAGACTATAAAGTCAAGGATTGGCCGACCAGCTTTCACATGTCTGATATACTGACACACTGACGATTCATATGGGACTATCTGTGGATGCATCTGTCACAATCAATCCTAGGCTTTTACGCCTATTGTACTCTGACTCCAGCACGGCTCTGGCAGTATATGTATTTTTATTTTATTGACGCACTGGCAACGTGCGGCTTCAATTTCCATGTGCTAACTTAGCCGACAGTGCTGCACCCGTTAGTTTAATTTGTTGATCACCATCTCCCGGTCGCGGGATCGAACCGCCATCCTGCAACTCAGCATAGCATCAGCAACCAGGCATCTTTCCACTGGACCACCGCACCAAGACTATAAAGTCAAGGATTGGCCGACCAGCTTTCACATGTCTGATATACTGACACACTGACGATTCATATGGGACTATCTGTGGATGCATCTGTCACAATCAATCCTAGGCTTTTACGCCTATTGTACTCTGACTCCAGCACGGCTCTGGTAGTATATGTATTTTTATTTTATTGACGCACTGGCAACGTGCGTCTTCAATTTCCATGTGCTAACTTAGCCGACAGTGCTGCACCCGTTAGTTTAATTTGTTGATCACCATCTCCCGGTCGCGGGATCGAACCGCCATCCTGCAACTCCGCATAGCATCAGCAACCAGGCATCTTTCCACTGGACCACCGCACCAAGACTATAAAGTCAAGGATTGGCCGACCAGCTTTCACATGTCTGATATACTGACACACTGACGATTCATATGGGACTATCTGTGGATGCATCTGTCACAATCAATCCTAGGCTTTTACGCCTATTGTACTCTGACTCCAGCACGGCTCTGGCAGTATATGTATTTTTATTTTATTGACGCACTGGCAACGTGCGGCTTCAATTTCCATGTGCTAACTTAGCCGACAGTGCTGCACCCGTTAGTTTAATTTGTTGATCACCATCTCCCGGTCACGGGATCGAACCGCCATCCTGCAACTCCGCATAGCATCAGCAACCAGGCATCTTTCCACTGGACCACCGCACCAAGACTATAAAGTCAAGGATTGGCCGACCAGCTTTCACATGTCTGATATACTGACACACTGACGATTCATATGGGACTATCTGTGGATGCATCTGTCACAATCAATCCTAGGCTTTTACGCCTATTGTACTCTGACTCCAGCACGGCTCTGGCAGTATATGTATTTTTATTTTTTTGACGCACTGGCAACGTGCGGCTTCAATTTCCATGTGCTAACTTAGCCGACAGTGATGCACCCGTTAGTTTAATTTGTTGATCACCATCTCCCGGTCGGGGGATCGAACCGCCATTCTGCAACTCCGCATAGCATCAGCAACCAGGCATCTTTCCACTGGACCACCGCACCAAGACTAAAAAGTCAAGGATTGGCCGACCAGCTTTCACATGTCTGATATACTGACACACTGACGATTCATATGGGACTATCTGTGGATGCATCTGTCACAATCAATCCTAGGCTTTTACGCCTATTGTACTCTGACTCCAGCACGGCTCTGGCAGTATATGTATTTTTATTTTATTGACGCACTGGCAACGTGCGGCTTCAATTTCCATGTGCTAACTTAGCCGACAGTGCTGCACCCGTTAGTTTAATTTGTTGATCACCATCTCCCGGTCGCGGGATCGAACCGCCATCCTGCAACTCCGCATAGCATCAGCAACCAGGCATCTTTCCACTGGACCACCGCACCAAGACTATAAAGTCAAGGATTGGCCGACCAGCTTTCACATGTCTGATATACTGACACACTGACGATTCATATGGGACTATCTGTGGATGCATCTGTCACAATCAATCCTAGGCTTTTACGCCTATTGTACTCTGACTCCAGCACGGCTCTGGCAGTATATGTATTTTTATTTTATTGACGCACTGGCAACGTGCGGCTTCAATTTCCATGTGCTAACTTAGCCGACAGTGCTGCACCCGTTAGTTTAATTTGTTGATCACCATCTCCCGGTCGCGGGATCGAACCGCCATCCTGCAACTCCGCATAGCATCAGCAACCAGGCATCTTTCCACTGGACCACCGCACCAAGACTATAAAGTCAAGGATTGGCCGACCAGCTTTCACATGTCTGATATACTGACACACTGACGATTCATATGGGACTATCTGTGGATGCATCTGTCACAATCAATCCTAGGCTTTTACGCCTATTGTACTCTGACTCCAGCACGGCTCTGGCAGTATATGTATTTTTATTTTATTGACGCACTGGCAACGTGCGGCTTCAATTTCCATGTGCTAACTTAGCCGACAGTGCTGCACCCGTTAGTTTAATTTGTTGATCACCATCTCCCGGTCGCGGGATCGAACCGCCATCCTGCAACTCCGCATAGCATCAGCAACCAGGCATCTTTCCACTGGACCACCGCACCAAGACTATAAAGTCAAGGATTGGCCGACCAGCTTTCACATGTCTGATATACTGACACACTGACGATTCATATGGGACTATCTGTGGATGCATCTGTCACAATCAATCCTAGGCTTTTACGCCTATTGTACTCTGACTCCAGCACGGCTCTGGCAGTATATGTATTTTTATTTTATTGACGCACTGGCAACGTGCGGCTTCAATTTCCATGTGCTAACTTAGCCGACAGTGCTGCACCCGTTAGTTTAATTTGTTGATCACCATCTCCCGGTCGCGGGATCGAACCGCCATCCTGCAACTCCGCATAGCATCAGCAACCAGGCATCTTTCCACTGGACCATCGCACCAAGACTATAAAGTCAAGGATTGGCCGACCAGCTTTCACATGTCTGATATACTGACACACTGACGATTCATATGGGACTATCTGTGGATGCATCTGTCACAATCAATCCTAGGCTTTTACGCCTATTGTACTCTGACTCCAGCACGGCTCTGGCAGTATATGTATTTTTATTTTATTGACGCACTGGCAACGTGCGGCTTCAATTTCCATGTGCTAACTTAGCCGACAGTGCTGCACCCGTTAGTTTAATTTGTTGATCACCATCTCCCGGTCGCGGGATCGAACCGCCATCCTGCAACTCCGCATAGCATCAGCAACCAGGCATCTTTCCACTGGACCACCGCACCAAGACTATAAAGTCAAGGATTGGCCGACCAGCTTTCACATGTCTGATATACTGACACACTGACGATTCATATGGGACTATCTGTGGATGCATCTGTCACAATCAATCCTAGGCTTTTACGCCTATTGTACTCTGACTCCAGCACGGCTCTGGCAGTATATGTATTTTTATTTTATTGACGCGCTGGCAACGTGCGGCTTCAATTTCCATGTGCTAACTTAGCCGACAGTGCTGCACCCGTTAGTTTAATTTGTTGATCACCATCTCCCGGTCGCGGGATCGAACCGCCATCCTGCAACTCTGCATAGCATCAGCAACCAGGCATCTTTCCACTGGACCACCTCACCAAGACTATAAAGTCAAGGATTGGCCGACCAGCTTTCACATGTCTGATATACTGACACACTGACGATTCATATGGGACTATCTGTGGATGCATCTGTCACAATCAATCCTAGGCTTTTACGCCTATTGTACTCTGACTCCAGCACGGCTATGGCAGTATATGTATTTTTATTTTATTGACGCACTGGCAACGTGCGGCTTCAATTTCCATGTGCTAACTTAGCCGACAGTGCTGCACCCGTTAGTTTTTTTTGTTGATCACCATCTCCCGGTCGCGGGATCGAACCGCCATCCTGCAACTCCGCATAGCATCAGCAACCAGGCATCTTTCCACTGGACCACCGCACCAAGACTATAAAGTCAAGGATTGGCCGACCAGCTTTCACATGTCTGATATACTGACACACTGACGATTCATATGGGACTATCTGTGGATGCATCTGTCACAATCAATCCTAGGCTTTTACGCCTATTGTACTCTGACTCCAGCACGGCTCTGGCAGTATATGTATTTTTATTTTATTGACGCACTGGCAACGTGCGGCTTCAATTTCCATGTGCTAACTTAGCCGACAGTGCTGCACCCGTTAGTTTAATTTGTTGATCACCATCTCCCGGTCGCGGGATCGAACCGCCATCCTGCAACTCCGCATAGCATCAGCAACCAGGCATCTTTCCACTGGACCACCGCACCAAGACTATAAAGTCAAGGATTGGCCGACCAGCTTTCACATGTCTGATATACTGACACACTGACGATTCATATGGGACTATCTGTGGATGCATCTGTCACAATCAATCCTAGGCTTTTACGCCTATTGTACTCTGACTCCAGCACGGCTCTGGCAGTATATGTATTTTTATTTTATTGACGCACTGGCAACGTGCGGCTTCAATTTCCATGTGCTAACTTAGCCGACAGTGCTGCACCCGTTAGTTTAATTTGTTGATCACCATCTCCCGGTCGCGGGATCGAACCGCCATGCTGCAACTCCGCATAGCATCAGCAACCAGGCATCTTTCCACTGGACCATCGCACCAAGACTATAAAGTCAAGGATTGGCCGACCAGCTTTCACATGTCTGATATACTGACACACTGACGATTCATATGGGACTATCTGTGGATGCATCTGTCACAATCAATCCTAGGCTTTTACGCCTATTGTACTCTGACTCCAGCACGGCTCTGGCAGTATATGTATTTTTATTTTATTGACGCACTGGCAACGTGCGGCTTCAATTTCCATGTGCTAACTTAGCCGACAGTGCTGCACCCGTTAGTTTAATTTGTTGATCACCATCTCCCGGTCGCGGGATCGAACCGCCATCCTGCAACTCCGCATAGCATCAGCAACCAGGCATCTTTCCACTGGACCACCGCACCAAGACTATAAAGTCAAGGATTGGCCGACCAGCTTTCACATGTCTGATATACTGACACACTGACGATTCATATGGGACTATCTGTGGATGCATCTGTCACAATCAATCCTAGGCTTTTACGCCTATTGTACTCTGACTCCAGCACGGCTCTGGCAGTATATGTATTTTTATTTTATTGACGCGCTGGCAACGTGCGGCTTCAATTTCCATGTGCTAACTTAGCCGACAGTGCTGCACCCGTTAGTTTAATTTGTTGATCACCATCTCCCGGTCGCGGGATCGAACCGCCATCCTGCAACTCCGCATAGCATCAGCAACCAGGCTTCTTTCCACTGGACCACCGCACCAAGACTATAAAGTCAAGGATTGGCCGACCAGCTTTCACATGTCTGATATACTGACACACTGACGATTCATATGGGACTATCTGTGGATGCATCTGTCACAATCAATCCTAGGCTTTTACGCCTATTGTACTCTGACTCCAGCACGGCTCTGGCAGTATATGTATTTTTATTTTATTGACGCACTGGCAACGTGCGGCTTCAATTTCCATGTGCTAACTTAGCCGACAGTGCTGCACCCGTTAGTTTTTTTTGTTGATCACCATCTCCCGGTCGCGGGATCGAACCGCCATCCTGCAACTCCGCATAGCATCAGCAACCAGGTATCTTTCCACTGGACCACCGCACCAAGACTATAAAGTCAAGGATTGGCCGACCAGCTTTCACATGTCTGATATACTGACACACTGACGATTCATATGGGACTATCTGTGGATGCATCTGTCACAATCAATCCTAGGCTTTTACGCCTATTGTACTCTGACTCCAGCACGGCTCTGGCAGTATATGTATTTTTATTTTATTGACGCACTGGCAACGTGCGGCTTCAATTTCCATGTGCTAACTTAGCCGACAGTGCTGCACCCGTTAGTTTAATTTGTTGATCACCATCTCCCGGTCGCGGGATCGAACCGCTATCCTGCAACTCCGCATAGCATCAGCAACCAGGCATCTTTCCACTGGACCACCGCACCAAGACTATAAAGTCAAGGATTGGCCGACCAGCTTTCACATGTCTGATATACTGACACACTGACGATTCATATGGGACTATCTGTGGATGCATCTGTCACAATCAATCCTAGGCTTTTACGCCTATTGTACTCTGACTCCAGCACGGCTCTGGCAGTATATGTATTTTTATTTTATTGACGCACTGGCAACGTGCGGCTTCAATTTCCATGTGCTAACTTAGCCGACAGTGCTGCACCCGTTAGTTAAATTTGTTGATCACCATCTCCCGGTCGCGGGATCGAACCGCCATCCTGCAACTCCGCATAGCATCAGCAACCAGGCATCTTTCCACTGGACCACCGCACCAAGACTATAAAGTCAAGGATTGGCCGACCAGCTTTCACATGTCTGATATACTGACACACTGACGATTCATATGGGACTATCTGTGGATACATCTGTCACAATCAATCCTAGGCTTTTACGCCTATTGTACTCTGACTCCAGCACGGCTCTGGCAGTATATGTATTTTTATTTTTTTGACGCACTGGCAACGTGCGGCTTCAATTTCCATGTGCTAACTTAGCCGACAGTGATGCACCCGTTAGTTTAATTTGTTGATCACCATCTCCCGGTCGCGGGATCGAACCGCCATCCTGCAACTCCGCATAGCATCAGCAACCAGGCATCTTTCCACTGGACCACCGCACCAAGACTATAAAGTCAAGGATTGGCCGACCAGCTTTCACATGTCTGATATACTGACACACTGACGATTCATATGGGACTATCTGTGGATGCATCTGTCACAATCAATCCTAGGCTTTTACGCCTATTGTACTCTGACTCCAGCACGGCTCTGGCAGTATATGTATTTTTATTTTATTGACGCCCTGGCAACGTGCGGCTTCAATTTCCATGTGCTAACTTAGCCGACAGTGCTGCACCCGTTAGTTTAATTTGTTGATCACCATCTCCCGGTCGCGGGATCGAACCGCCATCCTGCAACTCCGCATAGCATCAGCAACCAGGCATCTTTCCACTGGACCACCGCACCAAGACTATAAAGTCAAGGATTGGCCGACCAGCTTTCACATGTCTGATATACTGACACACTGACGATTCATATGGGACTATCTGTGGATGCATCTGTCACAATCAATCCTAGGCTTTTACGCCTATTGTACTCTGACTCCAGCACGGCTCTGGCAGTATATGTATTTTTATTTTATTGACGCACTGGCAACGTGCGGCTTCAATTTCCATGTGCTAACTTAGCCGACTGTGCTGCACCCGTTAGTTTAATTTGTTGATCACCATCTCCTGGTCGCCGGATCGAACCGCCATGCTGCAACTCCGCATAGCATCAGCAACCAGGCATCTTTCCACTGGACCACCGCACCAAGACTATAAAGTCAAGGATTGGCCGACCAGCTTTCACATGTCTGATATACTGACACACTGACGATTCATATGGGACTATCTGTGGATGCATCTGTCACAATCAATCCTAGGCTTTTACGCCTATTGTACTCTGACTCCAGCACGGCTCTGGCAGTATATGTATTTTTATTTTATTGACGCACTGGCAACGTGCGGCTTCAATTTCCATGTGCTAACTTAGCCGACAGTGCTGCACCCGTTAGTTTAATTTGTTGATCACCATCTCCCGGTCGCGGGATCGAACCGCCATCCTGCAACTCCGCATAGCATCAGCAACCAGGCATCTTTCCACTGGACCACCGCACCAAGACTATAAAGTCAAGGATTGGCCGACCAGCTTTCACATGTCTGATATACTGACACACTGACGATTCATATGGGACTATCTGTGGATGCATCTGTCACAATCAATCCTAGGCTTTTACGCCTATTGTACTCTGACTCCAGCACGGCTCTGGCAGTATATGTATTTTTATTTTATTGACGCACTGGCAACGTGCGGCTTCAATTTCCATGTGCTAACTTAGCCGACAGTGCTGCACCCATTAGTTTAATTTGTTGATCACCATCTCCCGGTCGCGGGATCGAACCGCCATCCTGCAACTCCGCATAGCATCAGCAACCAGGCATCTTTCCACTGGACCACCGCACCAAGACTATAAAGTCAAAGATTGGCCGACCAGCTTTCACATGTCTGATATACTGACACACTGACGATTCATATGGGACTATCTGTGGATGCATCTGTCACAATCAATCCTAGGCTTTTACGCCTATTGTACTCTGACTCCAGCACGGCTCTGGCAGTATATGTATTTTTATTTTATTGACGCACTGGCAACGTGCGGCTTCAATTTCCATGTGCTAACTTAGCCGACAGTGCTGCACCAGTTAGTTTAATTTGTTGATCACCATCTCCCGGTCGCGGGATCGAACCGCCATCCTGCAACTCCGCATAGCATCAGCAACCAGGCATCTTTCCACTGGACCACCGCACCAAGACTATAAAGTCAAGGATTGGCCGACCAGCTTTCACATGTCTGATATACTGACACACTGACGATTCATATGGGACTATCTGTGGATGCATCTGTCACAATCAATCCTAGGCTTTTACGCCTATTGTACTCTGACTCCAGCACGGCTCTGGCAGTATATGTATTTTTATTTTATTGACGCACTGGCAACGTGCGGCTTCAATTTCCATGTGCTAACTTAGCCGACAGTGCTGCACCCGTTAGTTTAATTTGTTGATCACCATCTCCCGGTCGCGGGATCGAACCGCCATCCTGCAACTCCGCATAGCATCAGCAACCAGGCATCTTTCCACTGGACCACCGCACCAAGACTATAAAGTCAAGGATTGGCCGACCAGCTTTCACATGTCTGATATACTGACACACTGACGATTCATATGGGACTATCTGTGGATGCATCTGTCACAATCAATCCTAGGCTTTTACGCCTATTGTACTCTGACTCCAGCACGGCTCTGGCAGTATATGTATTTTTATTTTATTGACGCACTGGCAACGTGCGGCTTCAATTTCCATGTGCTAACTTAGCCGACAGTGCTGCACCCGTTAGTTTAATTTGTTGATCACCATCTCCCGGTCGCGGGATCGAACCGCCATCCTGCAACTCCGCATAGCATCAGCAACCAGGCATCTTTCCACTGGACCACCGCACCAAGACTATAAAGTCAAGGATTGGCCGACCAGCTTTCACATGTCTGATATACTGACACACTGACGATTCATATGGGACTATCTGTGGATGCATCTGTCACAATCAATCCTAGGCTTTTACGCCTATTGTACTCTGACTCCAGCACGGCTCTGGCAGTATATGTATTTTTATTTTATTGACGCACTGGCAACGTGCGGCTTCAATTTCCATGTGCTAACTTAGCCGACAGTGCTGCACCCGTTAGTTTAATTTGTTGATCACCATCTCCCGGTCGCGGGATCGAACCGCCATCCTGCAACTCCGCATAGCATCAGCAACCAGGCATCTTTCCACTGGACCACCGCACCAAGACTATAAAGTCAAGGATTGGCCGACCAGCTTTCACATGTCTGATATACTGACACACTGACGATTCATATGGGACTATCTGTGGATGCATCTGTCACAATCAATCCTAGGCTTTTACGCCTATTGTACTCTGACTCCAGCACGGCTCTGGCAGTATATGTATTTTTATTTTATTGACGCACTGGCAACGTGCGGCTTCAATTTCCATGTGCTAACTTAGCCGACAGTGCTGCACCCGTTAGTTTAATTTGTTGATCACCATCTCCCGGTCGCGGGATCGAACCGCCATCCTGCAACTCCGCATAGCATCAGCAACCAGGCATCTTTCCACTGGACCACCGCACCAAGACTATAAAGTCAAGGATTGGCCGACCAGCTTTCACATGTCTGATATACTGACACACTGACGATTCATATGGGACTATCTGTGGATGCATCTGTCACAATCAATCCTAGGCTTTTACGCCTATTGTACTCTGACTCCAGCACGGCTCTGGCAGTATATGTATTTTTATTTTATTGACGCACTGGCAACGTGCGGCTTCAATTTCCATGTGCTAACTTAGCCGACTGTGCTGCACCCGTTAGTTTAATTTGTTGATCACCATCTCCTGGTCGCCGGGATCGAACCGCCATCCTGCAACTCCGCATAGCATCAGCAACCAGGCATCTTTCCACTGGACCACCGCACCAAGACTATAAAGTCAAGGATTGGCCGACCAGCTTTCACATGTCTGATATACTGACACACTGACGATTCATATGGGACTATCTGTGGATGCATCTGTCACAATCAATCTTAGGCTTTTACGCCTATTGTACTCTGACTCCAGCACGGCTCTGGCAGTATATGTATTTTTATTTTATTGACGCACTGGCAACGTGCGGCTTCAATTTCCATGTGCTAACTTAGCCGACAGTGCTGCACCCGTTAGTTTAATTTGTTGATCACCATCTCCCGGTCGCGGGATCGAACCGCCATCCTGCAACTCCGCATAGCATCAGCAACCAGGCATCTTTCCACTGGACCACCGCACCAAGACTATAAAGTCAAGGATTGGCCGACCAGCTTTCACATGTCTGATATACTGACACACTGACGATTCATATGGGACTATCTGTGGATGCATCTGTCACAATCAATCCTAGGCTTTTACGCCTATTGTACTCTGACTCCAGCACGGCTCTGGCAGTATATGTATTTTTATTTTATTGACGCACTGGCAACGTGCGGCTTCAATTTCCATGTGCTAACTTAGCCGACAGTGCTGCACCCGTTAGTTTAATTTGTTGATCACCATCTCCCGGTCGCGGGATCGAACCGCCATCCTGCAACTCCGCATAGCATCAGCAACCAGGCATCTTTCCACTGGACCACCGCATCAAGACTATAAAGTCAAGGATTGGCCGACCAGCTTTCACATGTCTGATATACTGACACACTGACGATTCATATGGGACTATCTGTGGATGCATCTGTCACAATCAATCCTAGGCTTTTACGCCTATTGTACTCTGACTCCAGCACGGCTCTGGCAGTATATGTATTTTTATTTTATTGACGCACTGCCAACGTGCGGCTTCAATTTCCATGTGCTAACTTAGCCGACAGTGCTGCACCCGTTAGTTTAATTTGTTGATCACCATCTCCCGGTCGGGGGATCGAACCGCCATTCTGCAACTCCGCATAGCATCAGCAACCAGGCATCTTTCCACTGGACCACCGCACCAAGACTAAAAAGTCAAGGATTGGCCGACCAGCTTTCACATGTCTGATATACTGACACACTGACGATTCATATGGGACTATCTGTGGATGCATCTGTCACAATCAATCCTAGGCTTTTACGCCTATTGTACTCTGACTCCAGCACGGCTCTGGCAGTATATGTATTTTTATTTTATTGACGCACTGGCAACGTGCGGCTTCAATTTCCATGTGCTAACTTAGCCGACAGTGCTGCACCCGTTAGTTTAATTTGTTGATCACCATCTCCCGGTCGCGGGATCGAACCGCCATCCTGCAACTCCGCATAGCATCAGCAACCAGGCATCTTTCCACTGGACCACCGCACCAAGACTATAAAGTCAAGGATTGGCCGACCAGCTTTCACATGTCTGATATACTGACACACTGACGATTCATATGGGACTATCTGTGGATGCATCTGTCACAATCAATCCTAGGCTTTTACGCCTATTGTACTCTGACTCCAGCACGGCTCTGGCAGTATATGTATTTTTATTTTATTGACGCACTGGCAACGTGCGGCTTCAATTTCCATGTGCTAAATTAGCCGACAGTGCTGCACCAGTTAGTTTAATTTGTTGATCACCATCTCCCGGTCGCGGGATCGAACCGCCATCCTGCAACTCCGCATAGCATCAGCAACCAGGCATCTTTCCACTGGACCACCGCACCAAGACTATAAAGTCAAGGATTGGCCGACCAGCTTTCACATGTCTGATATACTGACACACTGACGATTCATATGGGACTATCTGTGGATGCATCTGTCACAATCAATCCTAGGCTTTTACGCCTATTGTACTCTGACTCCAGCACGGCTCTGGCAGTATATGTATTTTTATTTTATTGACGCACTGGCAACGTGCGGCTTCAATTTCCATGTGCTAACTTAGCCGACAGTGCTGCACCCGTTAGTTTAATTTGTTGATCACCATCTCCCGGTCGCGGGATCGAACCGCCATCCTGCAACTCCGCATAGCATCAGCAACCAGGCATCTTTCCACTGGACCACCGCATCAAGACTATAAAGTCAAGGATTGGCCGACCAGCTTTCACATGTCTGATATACTGACACACTGACGATTCATATGGGACTATCTGTGGATGCATCTGTCACAATCAATCCTAGGCTTTTACGCCTATTGTACTCTGACTCCAGCACGGCTCTGGCAGTATATGTATTTTTATTTTATTGACGCACTGCCAACGTGCGGCTTCAATTTCCATGTGCTAACTTAGCCGACAGTGCTGCACCCGTTAGTTTAATTTGTTGATCACCATCTCCCGGTCGGGGATCGAACCGCCATACCTGCAACTCCGCATAGCATCAGCAACCAGGCATCTTTCCACTGGACCACCGCACCAAGACTATAATAGTCCCTAGGGATTGGCCCGACTAGGACGTTCTTCACATGTCTGATATACTGAACATCTGACGATGCATAGGGACTATCTGAGGATGCATCTGTCACACTTCAATCCTAGGCTTTTAAAACGCCTAATATAGTACTCCTGACTCCAGACTCGGCTCTGGCAGTATAAGAGGTATTATTATTTTATTGACGCACTGGCCTACGTGCGGCTTCCAATTATCCATGTCTAACTTAGTCCGACAGTGCTGCACC
>JAVVLW010005245.1:0-19083 GCA_034401795.1 Chaetoderma sp. LZ-2023a
TTCCGTCGCTTCCTGAGATTCGCATTTCAGGGCCGGCGGTGGGAATTCAGGGTGTTACCCTTCGGGATTTCCACGGCTCCTCGGGTCTTCACCCGTGTGGTTCTCGCGATCACTGCATACCTCCGCAGGAGAAGCATAGCAGTCCACACGTACATAGACGACTGGCTGTTGAAAGCACACACCCGGGAATCGTTGTCAGCCAATCTGGAGATTGTTTTGAAAACTCTCTCGGACTTGGGCTGGATGATCAATTTCCCGAAATCAGAGCTAACTCCATCCCAGAAGTTTGTTTACCTGGGCATGTTCTTCGATCTGGAGACGGGGTATGTGTACCCCACTCAGGAGAGGGTTCAAATACTCATCTCGGTAATACAGTCGGTGTGCGACAGTCGTCATGTCCTGGCGCGGGTTTACTTGAGAATGCTGGGCTTGATGGTTTCTTTGGAACCAGTCATTCCGCAGGCCGCCTTGCGCAGGCGCCCGATCCAGTTGTTTCTCATGACACAGTGGACCCAGAGTTCAGGTTCGCTGGACTCGAACGTGTCAGTGTTGGCGCCTCTGATTCACCACCTGCAATGGTGGTTGAATACAGAGAATCTCTTGCCGGGGGTTTTGCTAACCCCTCCCCACCCTCAGGTGACTGTGTATACAGATGCATCGATGGAGGGGTGGGGAGCTTGTCTGGAAGAGTCCACAGTATCAGGGCTTTGGGATCTGGATCAGTCCAAGGAACATATCAATCTACTAGAGCTAAGAGCAGTAGTCCTGGGCCTGGAACATTTCTTACAGAAAGTTCAGGGCAAGATTGTTCTAATTCGTTCAGACAACTCAACAGTAGTGACTTACATAAACCGCCAGGGCGGAACGAAGTCGCCCAGTCTCTGTATGATGACATGGAAACTGCTTTGTTGGTGCCTGGATCATGGGATCACCTTGAAGGCAGTTCATATTCCGGGGAGGTTAAATCTGCTAGCAGACTCATTGAGCCGAAGGATGAGTGTTTTACCCACGGAATGGCAACTAAATCAATGTGTGGCGGATCGTCTGTTCGACCATTGGGGAAAACCCAACATAGATTTGTTCGCGACGAAGAAGAATGCGAAGATGACGACGTACGTCTCTCCGATTCCAGACCCAAGCGCTTTCGCAACAGATGCGTTAGCTATCAGCTGGGAGGGAATGTATGCATACGCATTCCCCCCAGCAATCCTGATTCCAAAGGTGCTTCAGAAAATCAGGCAGCAGGAGTGCCAAGTGCTTCTGATCGCCCCGGATTGGCCAAGCCGATCGTGGTATACGGATCTGCTGGACCTTCTGGTCTGCAATCCGGTTCCGCTGCCTCTGATGGACGACCTTATCTTCCAGGGCAAGGCCCTTCACGACAATCCGTCAATGTTCCGATTGACTGCGTGGATGTTGTCAAGGAATCTAGAATTAAGGAGGGCTTTTCTGAGCAAGCGGCCATGTTTATGGCCAAAGCCAGGAGGGGGTCAACCTCCAGAGCATATAATTATAAAATCAACAGATTTGCAGAGTGGTGCTCAAAAAGATGTATTGATCCAATGGAATCATCTATTCAGGTAGTGGCTGATTTCCTCTGTCACCTATATGATGCCTATAGCCTCAAGCCTAACTCTATTGCTGGTTATAAATCAGCTTTAATGACTGTTATTCCTTGCTTGGCTAATAGGGGGAGTGATGAAGTAAGTACATTAAATGTATTAATTAAAGGCATGGGCAATCTAAGACCAAGGAATCCTCCACTGATTCCGTCTTGGAGTTTATCACTGGTGCTCCAGGTGCTAGGTGATAAGCCTTTTGAACCACTTAGTTCCATTTCTATGAAAATGTTGACTCTTAAAACTGTATTTTTAATTGCTGCGGCCTCGGCGAGGCGTAGGAGTGAAATTCACGCCTTATCAGCCGAGGTTGACCGTTTTGTGGTTACAGGGGAAGGCCTTAAGCTTCTACCTAGGATTAATTTCTTGTCTAAAAATCAGTCATTGAAATATCCAGGTCAGCCTATTTTTTTGCCATCTTTAACTAGATATGATCCTAATTCTAAAGTATGGTGCCCCGTACGGGCGCTGCTCCGGTACAAACAGCGTACTTCGGAGTGGCGTACCGACCAGTCAGCGTTATGGTTGTCATATATTGAACCCCATGGTAGGGCGTCTAAGGACACCATTTCTAGGTGGATTGTGGAATGTATTCAATTTTGTCACAAATCCGCCACCGGGCGACAGGTTGACGTGGCCAAGGCTCACAGTGTCCGCGGTGTCGTGACATCCACTGCCCTGTTTAATGGGGTCCCTGTGGATGATATTATGTCAGTGGCTCAGTGGCACTGTGAGTCAAGTTTTACAGACCATTACCTCCGTGACACCTCTAACCCTCTCGCCTTGTCGATTTTGAAACAATAACCGCTTTATGTTGTGAAGAGTGCTTCCGCATTGCTTATATACTTCGCCATTCAGCGACGGTGACAACCACTTGTCGGGACTGTATCATCCTTCTCTACTGGAATCGTGATGACAGTTTCCTAGTACAACAAGGTCAGTCTTGTTCATGTGTTGTTCATTGTGTTGTATTGTCACGTTACCCAGTGTTATTAATATGGTGATGGTTTATGTGGGTTGTGGTTCTTTAGAGAGAGTATACGAAAATGGAGCCTTTTCGTCTCTGTCCTATAGTACTTGGCACTAGTACGAAGAGAGCGTGTAGGACATTGAGGTCATTTAATCTTCCTCCCAAGGGGGGGGGGGGAGCGCATATGACAAATCGGTCATCTCTCAGACATCGGTTGTGTTATCCGATGGGTTATCAAATCCTGACTGTGTTTTCACACAGTTTCAGACGTCATAAGTGCCTTAAACGCTTGAAAGCGTATAGGGAAGAGCTGGTCTTTTGACCTCGCCTCCCTCCCGCCAGATTCACTTTCGAATTCTGGCAATATCAAAAGTATTAGGGAGGTAAGTATACTCTTGATGTGAAATAAACGAAATCTAGGATTTCTTTTTTCACGAGAGAGTTGATACTTACCTCCCTAGATACGGACCCGGCCTCTCCGCCCCACAGAGGCTCGGTCTTCAGGCTCTTGGTAGTTGCATGTGTTAGCCAATAAATGAGCCAGAGGAAGTAGTAGTCGGCGCATGCGCGGTGGTGGGGCGAGCATCCGCCGGACTACCTCTGACTCCCTGCCCAGTAGGGGCACCTAACTGTTTTTAATCTGAGTGTTTTATTGAGTGAAAGCCGATATTTAGCAATATCAAAAGTATTAGGGAGGTAAGTATCAACTCTCTCGTGAAAAAAGAAATCCTAGATTTCGTTTATTTCCTGAGCATATCTCTAGAGAGCCTGACTGAATACACCTTAACTTTCAGAGATCAGAAACGATGGAAGGAATATTCTGTTGAATATTTTGAAATTAAATTAAGCAATTTTCTGCTTCCTTTCAGCATCTTACAAGAACCAACTGGGGGATCAATTTAGATGGACAGTTAGTCAAGCGAGACATTTGTAACTTTATACGGCAGCACCACGACACTCAGCCATTACATACACAGTGTGCAGCTAGTCCAGGAGATGATGCAGATTGGGAAATTGTTAATCCATCCTGCTAGCAGAGGGAATGTTGTTAGTGTGGTGCTGAGTGGGAATTCGGTAATTAACTGTCTGACCGGTGCCAGCAGACAATAATTTCAATGGGCAATAACTCTAGATCTGCTGAATATTTTGAAAACAATTTAACGTAGCCACCAAACAACTTTCAGTCAAAGTTTTCAAAATATTCAGTATACCAAGAGTTAAACCCCATGGGAAATGTAGTCAGCAGAAACTCAGATGCCAAACAGTGGTCAAGATTGGTCAAGAAAATTGTGATTTTTGATAATTGAATGTCCATTTACAGGCCAAGAGAATACTATTTTTGAAAATCTACCACTGGAATGACTGGCTTGGTTATCGAGCCAGTCATTCCAGTGGTAAATTTTCAAAAATAGTATTCTCTTAGCCTGCAAATGAACATTTCCCAAGAGCACTGTGCACAGAGGCAGTTTTTGGCCGGTGTGACCATATAAAGGTTAATACATTTTGTTAGAAGAGTGGGAATTTATTATTCCATCTCTGTAGCACACTTCACCCGTGATGGCATCAATTGATCCCTGAACTCCATGACACCCACACCTCACCCGTGTTGGCATCAATTGATCCCTGAACTCCATGACACCCACACCTCACCCGTGTTGGCATCAATTGATCCCTGAACTCCATGACACCCACACGTCACCCGTGTTGGCATCAATTGATCCCTGAACTCCATGACACCCACACTTCACCCGTGTTGGCATCAATTGATCCGTGAACTCCATGACACCCACACTTCACCCGTGTTGGCATCAATTGATCCCTGAACTCCATGACACCCACACTTCACCCGTGTTGGCATCAATTGATCCCTGAACTCCATGACACCCACACTTCACCCGTGATGGCATCAATTGATCCCTGAACTCCATGACACCCACACCTCACCCGTGTTGGCATCAATTGATCCCTGAACTCCATGACACCCACACCTCACCCGTGTTGGCATCAATTGATCCCTGAACTCCATGACACCCACACTTCACCCGTGTTGGCATCAATTTATCCCTGAACTCCATGACATCCACACTTCACCCGTGTTGGCATCAATTGATCCCTGAACTCCATGACTATCAATTTCTAGCAAACTTTACATGTAAACTGTTGAATATTTTGAAACCAATTTGACTGGATGCTGTGGCATGTTTATTAAAAGTGTTCGTGACGAATGTATCTAAGTCATTCATGACGTAATTGAGTATGACATCATCCTACACATCACATTGATTATGACGTCATGATTGATGGATAAACTGGACTCCTCTATTCTGCTGCCATGACAGTAACATGTTAACCCTTTAATGGTCACGATGGATTGAGAAAATCTAAATTTGTGTCTTGTAAATGTCCATTTGCAGTCCAAGAGAAGACTATTTATGAAAATTTACCACTGGAATTGTTGGCTCGGTTACTGAGCCAGCCATTCTAGTGGTAGATTTTCTAAAATTGTTATTTTGGTCTGCAAATGGACATGTTCTATGAGAAACAAATTCAATAGTTAAAATGTTAAGAGATTACCTGTATTTCATGACCACTTACAGGTGTGACATTAGGTGGTCGCTTACAACCAGTTTGAATGTATTTTGGCTAATATCTGACATAGGCTTGAGTGATTACGAAATTAAATCAAAAATCATGATTTTTCCTTAAATCATGAATTTGTACAATTAAAATTTAAATGATCGAATAAACTCTTTTCTACTGCATAAATATTTCAAAAACTAACTTAATTACTGTAATGTGATCGGTCACAAAAATTGACATTTTTACTCATCGAGTGTATGACTATTTGCAGGCCAAGAGAATACTGTTTTTGAAAATGTATTACTGAACATCGAGCATCGAACCAGACATTCCAGTGATACATTTTCAAAAATAGTCTCCTCTTGGGCTGCAAATGAACATGTCTAAACATCATTACAGCTCAAAGCAATAATCGTGTAAGCCTAATTCGAGATAATTCAATCTGCCACATGCTATATTTTTTTAATAGTCATGTCTTGCTCTTCAAATGGACATTTATTGAGACCACTGGCGAAGCCATTTTTTGCCAGTTTGAGGGATGATGGTTTCACTATATGGAATTACATTTATTGCACAATCTGTTACATGATAGGAAGCTTTTTTTCATTTTGAAAAGTCTATAATACCTCGCTTATATACTACAAATATGTTGTGTGTAAAATAGCTCTGCTGTCATAAATAAAATATATATAATAATTGTTACCCCCCCCCCCCCCATATGATATTGTTATAAATAGCCTGGGAGAAATCAAGCGAACTTGAGGAATATGAGATAGTAACAAATCAATATTTATTTCATTCATATATATTCGTAACCCACTCAAATGTCTGGCCATAACCAGCAGCTTGTAATGTATTGTTTGTTAATGATATAGGCATTGTTATAATTCTTTTAATTTACTAATAAAGCATGTTTTCATTAAGCGGTTCTTTCATATCTTTGAGGACTGATTTGTATGAATTATGATAAAGCTTATACTATTATCGTTCTTAACCTTTAACACTCATATCAGCCAAAAACGGCTTCTGCACTGGTCTTGAGAAATATCTATTTGGAGACCAAGAGAATACTATTTTTGAAAATTTACCACTGGAATGACTGGCTCAATAACTGCAGTCATTGCAGTAGTGAACTTTCAAAATTGTCTTCTCTTGGTCTGCAAATTGACATTTTCTATGAGAAAATTGAAATTTTCTTGGATAAATTTGAGGGTTAAGGGTTAAACTAGAATCTAACTTGTTCCATAATTTAGCATGTGTGATATTATACTTTGATTAAGCACTTCTGTATTTACTAGATAATGTTCACTGACTTCGATGGGGTGTGGGTGGGGGGGGGGGGGGGGGGGGGGGGGGTGGGTGGGTGGCGTGGTTCTCAGGGTCAAGAACCACTGAGCCAATTTCAATTATATTTTGGAGGAAGCATTCATAGGGCATAGAGATCTAAGTTTGTTCAGGCGAAGCGGATCGGTCAAAATCCAAGATGGCCACCGGCCAAAATGGCTAATTTTTAGAAACACTAAAAAGTCTCCGAAACCGCAGGAGGAATTGATTCAAAACTCATAACACATCATCTGTGGCAACGGTAGACCCAAGTGTGTTCAAGGCAACCTGATTGATTGATTTACTTGCTGGCCATCTTGGATGACCTAGTTTTCGCGAAAACGACTTCTCCCGAACCGCTGAAGGGATAGAACTGAAATTTTGTAAATATGCTTAGGGACCGAGGGCCATTCAAATTTGTTCAGAGGAATTTCGTACGTTAAAAAACATGGCCGGCATCAACCAAACAAAATTGAGCATTTGTTGGTCACATTGCTTTTTTTGGATTTGATGTATTTTAATGGCGAAAATTGCTAAATATATGCTTATCAGGGTGGCGAGTTCAAATATGCCACTTTCGAGACTGTCGGATAAATGGTTTGGCTACCATCTTGGTTTGTTTTCCTGCCATAGGCTCCCATAGTAACGCAATGGGCCCATAGTAAAGCAATGGGGAATTCTTTAAATAACTTCTCAAGAACCACTAGGCCGATTTCAATTATATTTGGCAGGAACAATCCTTAGGGCATAGATATTCAAGCATGTTCAAATGAAGCCGGTCGGACAATTTGGGTGGCGGCCATCTTGGATGTTGGACGATTTTTAGAAAACTCATTAAATATGATCTAGGGCAACAACTGAAACAAGGTTGTTCAAGAGAACTCGATTGGCCAAATGGTTCGGTGGCCATCTTGGATGACCTAGTTTTTTTTTAAATGACATCTCCAAAACCGCTGGAAGGATCAGGCTGAAATTTGGGAGATTTGATTAGGGCCTAAGGCCCATTAAAATTTGTTCAAGGGAAGTTGATCCATCAGAAAATATGGCTGCCATGGCCCAATCAAAATGTAGCATGTTTGGTGGCCATATTGAATTTTTTTATTTTGACGAATCTTGAAGCCGAAATTGGTTTTATATATCTGTTTGGGCATTCTGATTTCAGATTTGCCATTTTCGAAAATGTCGGATAAATGTTTTGCGGCCATCATGGATCATTTTCCAACTAGAAACTCCCATGTACTAAAGCAATAGAAAATTTCAAGTGTATTTGGCACCTGGTGGCCATCCTGGATTTTTTAAATGCCTTAAAAAATCTTTTCCGAATCCGCATGGAGGATTGATTCAAAGCTCATGACAGGTTATTTACGGAAACAGCTGAATCCAGTTTGTTCAATGGAACTGGATTGCCTAATGCTTTAGCAGTCATCTTGGATGACCCGTTTTTCATTAAAACAACTATCCAGAATCGCTGAACGGGTTGGGCCGAAATTTGGGAGATATGATAAGGGACTAAGGGCCGTTAAGTTTTGTTCAAAAGTAGTTGATACATAAAGAAACATGGCTTCTGTTTTCTTGTTATAATTCTGCTCAACTCTGTAGGGTTCTACTTATTGTTGATGGCCTTTCTGGTTGAAATGCCTAAAAATGCCAAAATGTGGAATTTGCAGGTGAGTGATACAGGCCCCTTGTGCCTCTTGTTCTGATTTCCAAAATACTTGATTTTAAGCCAGCAAGTATGACGTAAAGTCATTTATGCCCAAATTTACAGTCATCGTAATAATGATTTGTATGTATCCAGTATAAATAAGATTTTACAATGATATTTATGGAAATTTATTTGATACATTTCCATAACAATAATACCAAATGAAAAATAATCTGAATTATTTAAGAAATGTACTTGGGTGTCTTATATGCCTGACTGCGCAGTATTTTACAGACAACAACAATTCCAGGGTGAAATATCTCTGGACCTGCTGGATATTTTGATAACAATTTGACTGAAAGTTGTTAGTGGCTAAGCCAACAACAACTTATGGTCAGATTGTTTTCAAAATATTCAGAAACTCAAGAGTTTTTGCTCATTGAAATTGTCTGTTGGCTGTCATCCATTTAATAATATAATAATTGTATTATGCCATCAGTATAATATTGTATGCCATGCTATGATATTGCAAAACATGAAATTTATAACAATTATTTCTTATTTTGACTTATTTTTTTAAAATAAAAAGCTTATATATGCGATAGCCCCAGTGACTTAATCAGCTAACTCATGGGTCAAGATTTTCATGTCAAGTTATTTTTAGTTTTGCGTGTAGCAAGACATATAGTGCATACGGGCTTGACAATACTTGGAGTTTCAACCCAAGAAACGCAACTCCAATGTACTTAAAATCTGATACTAAATAAAGTCACCTCGAGTGTAAGTGAGCGTGACCTTTTGACCCCATGGTCAACAGGATTATTCAACACCTAATTGGAAAACCGCCAGCAATATTTGGTAAACATCTCTTGAGTAGAACAGGATTTTCAGCTACATAAATCACTACAGTACTTCATATTAATTCAGCTACATGTCTTGTAAAGCGACCGCATCAATCCAAGTGAAACTGCAACCGGATATTTCTCTTACTGATTCATGCACCTGATGACAATTACCATTCAGGCGTATGATGAGAATTAATTTTCTTTGGTTAATTGATAGTGTTTAGAGGTCAGAATTAGTGAGATTGGCATATGGATGCATACGTGAGAACTTTAAAATTAAAAAAGTATCATTCAGACAAAATGCTAATTTACTATAATAAGAACAATTTAAGTAATTATAATTTATGTTCATTCAATGTTTATAAGGGGAATTATGACCCAACAGGTCATGCAGTAATAATTCATGAATCCAGTGTATCGATCAATCATATGATGTCATAATTAACTACATCACATAGGCTGATGTCATAATCAATTATGTCATGAATGACATGATTTAGTCCATCGTAAACGCTTAATAGTCCATCAAGTTGTAGGAATTGTAAGTCTATTAATAAACATTCTGTTGAATATTTTGAAACTAATTTGACTGGGCGTTGTTGCTGCCATTAGGCAGCAACAACACCCAGTCACATTAGTTTCAAAATATTCAACAGCTTACCCGTATTGGTTTCTGGAAATTGATATTCAGTGTTCGATCGATACAACATGGACAAAGTGGGGGTGTAGCGAAAACTGGATTCATTGCGATGGAGATAATGGATTGTTAACCATCTGTAGTCCTAGCTGTCCTGGAATGATATGTAACCATCTGGGTTCTGCCTGTCATGGAACATCTTCATTTCTGTTGTACATAGTCCTACCTCACACAATCTCCTAATATCAAAAGTTGGGATCACATGCTTCATTGCTTTCTGTTATCCCTTTAATGGTCTTGGTCATTTAAATTTAAATATCTGCCTATTGGATGTCCATTTACAGGCCAAGAGAATACAATTTTTGGAAATTTGCCACATTCCAGTGGTAAATTTTCAAAAAATTCATAACAGAGGCCGGTTAAGGTCGTTGCCTCTCGGTCTCAGAAGAAAAGAAACATTTAGAGAGGCATAAATTTGTTTATTTTCTGGGTTTCTGTGGGTTGCTTTCTATCAAATCTGGGCCCATGTTCCCGAAGCTATCGTTAGGATAACGATATATCATTACTGCAATAGCATAACATGTGGGTAACTATGTCGCTATCATAATGATAGCTTTCGGAACATGGGCCCTGGATAGCCTTCCGTTTAGTCCTCCACACTGCTGTCTGCGAATATTGTTTGGTGTTCTTTTTGGTTCCTCCGCACTAGTACCGTCTTGTGTGTTTACTGTTCAGACTTAGATTATTTCTGTGGTGTTCAGACACTGCTGATGCCAGCTACTGGACTATCTCTAACAACATGTTCTACTAGTCCCCTGCGCATTCGTGCGCATATAGACTGTTTTCCATGGCATATTGTTATCCCTTGTGCCAGCTAACAGACTTAGTCTACTTTCGAAGTGTTTGTAAGAGACTGAAACTAAGAGTTTGCATTGGCGCTGACCACCCTCATTACGGTGACGGACAGCTCTAGCGCTTAATGCAAGGCAGACTGAAATTTCACAGTGGTAAAGCGTGGGTATCAATAACAGCTCTTAGGTGAAGTTTCCACACTACATCAGCAATGCTAATGTAGTGATTTGCCTACGTGTGCACAAGGCTAGTTGCTCCTCTCCTGCATTGTGCCTTCCCAGCAACGCAGAGATTAAACCCTTAAACTTACCACTCATATTCCACGTGCGTCTTATGCGACGCGCATCAGCACTGACAAATACTCCGAAATTCTCATCAGAAACAACAAGGCCACACCGTCATTGTCTCCGTTTAATAATTGCCTAGTGTTGCTAACACACACATGCATGCACGCACGAATGCATGCACTCGCTCGCTCGCTCGCTCGCTCGCACGCACGCACAAACTATAACCGGAAATAGAGATGGCAAGTAACGCCCATCATTTCCAGTGTGTTCCAATGAGACTACGTGCACCACTGTCCAATACACTCACACCACTAACAGAATTAACAGCCAGGGACCTGGGCAGTACTGTGGCATGCACCGTGCAATTTAACAGCACGCCAGCCCACATACAGCCATGAATAGAAGGCACTGATGACACTAACAGCAAAACAGATACAAACTATGCTTTCAACGTTCTATGACTGGGCACTCCATTTGATAACTTAAAAAATTTGCTACAGCGTCAAATGCACACCAGCATACGCATCTTTGCAGGTTTTGCCCTACGCAGTACAGGCGGAGAATCTGAATAAGCCTTAGCTTTCATACTCTTGTACAGGTTCTCTGAGCCTTACGCCACCCCGAATGGACCTTTCCATTTTTAGCTATGCTCCGCCCATCTCTAGCTAAGCTCCACACACATCTAGCTCGTGTTAGGATCGATCGATCTCTGGACACCCTGACTATCTGAGCCTTCCGATACACCCGAATGGACCTTTATATTTTTAACTATGCCCCACCCATCACTAGCTACGCTCCACCCACACCTCGCTCGTGTTGGGATCAATCGATCTTTGAACACCATGACTATCAATTTCCAAAAAAACTACACAGGTAAGCTGTTGAATATTTTGAAACTAATTTGACTTGGTGCTGTTGCTGCCTATTCAACAGCATGTTTATTAAATAGCAAAGAATTACAAAGACACAATTTATGCAATGTGTCAGACTCTGAGATTTAATGACGGTCTATATGGAACCCTTTGTGACATAATGATTGTGACGTCATCATACATATGCTGAGCTGATTATGGCATCATACGAGCTCAGATGATGGATGGATGTTCTGGAAAGGTGAATAACAAGTACGTACGTGTACACGACAAACATAAATACTAATCCAAGAACTTTTGAGGCTAGCAAGGCCATGTACACCAGACTAGGGAGCATAACTATCACATGTGGTCGTCACGTGTCTCCTGTGGTGGCCGATGAGGACGTGTTCGTGTGTCTACGCTGCAGAGGCAGATTGAGGAACAGGGCGAGCAAATGTAGCCCTTTGGGGGAGCTGATGGCGTATATACAAGCGCACCACACCACCCAAATATGGTTTTTACACCTTTCTGTGTTTGAAATTCAATGGCTTTTCCATGGTTTTTCATGACCAAATTTAACCACTTCCATGACCTCCAAGAATTACTATCTAGATTTGTGTTTATGACACAGTACATAAATCATGATACAAGTTTTTCTGCAAAATGTATGAATATTGTGTCTTGCAACAACGAAGCCAAAGCTCATGGCATGCAAGCACAGTACTCAGCAGGGCAGGAGCAGCGCGGGAGGGTGAGACCGTGCTATAGGACGATGAGGATTTCCATGACCAGTACGAATCATGCCCAAAGCAAATGCCTGCTCGAGGAGGAGGAGGCGAACTCTGGTCCACCGTCTGGTTCCTCGGCGAGCCAGTCGCAGTCCTCGTCATGCTCAGCTACAATACCTACACAAATGACTGGCTACTGAAGGCGGGAAACCCAGTCATTCCGCGCAGTAATCTTCACATTGGATGGATTGTCAACCCTAGTGAAGTCAGAATTGACATCTTCCCAGGAATTTGTTTATCTCTGGATTTTTTCAATCTCAAGCTCCATATGCAGCACTCAGATGAAGGCCGATTCAGATGTGTTTAATGTCCGTCTGGTCCAAGCAGTGATGGCGGAGTGGCTCTGCAACAAGGGGTGGAGGGACGGGGTGTGGGTTGTGGGTGGGCTAGGGCCGGATGTAGGATTTCATATTGAGGGGCCGAGGGTGGGGAGGTCCACTGGCCCTCCCCCAGAAATTTGTGAAAATTAAATGCTCTGAGAAGCCATCTCCTGCATTCTGAATGATAATTTGTGGTTAAAATTGCTCAGGAAAATGAGAATCTTTCTCTTAGAAAATGTCGATTTACAGAACATGAAAGGAACATTTTAGAAATCTTCCACTTAAATGACTGGTTTGCTTTGCCAAAATTTCAAATCAGGGCTTGTAAATCGACGTTTTTCAAGATCATTTCAGAAGGTCTGTCTAGTTAAGGTGTTAATGCCTGGTTAATGATATCTCAGACTGTCGCTATCAGTGATCTGCTTATGTGTTCCTAGATAGTATTGATATACGATTTATGAGCAATAGCAATACATGGTCAGTGGACAATGACAGTACCATAGAAATACATATTCACAGTACATACAACACTGCGTGGGGGTGGATTGGGGGGGACTACACCGGAAATTTTGTTAAAATAGATGCTCTTAGAAGGCATCTGCATTTTGAGTGATAATTCGGGGTTAAAAAATGTACGCTAGGACGATTGAAAGGGGTGTGGGGGTTTAGCTAAAGACATTATTAGCTCCCCCCCAAATTATTTTAAGAGGGCTTTAGCAACCCCCCCCCCCCCCTGCTACACCGCCACTGGGTCCCAGAAGACGTCTTACCCATAGGCCCCATAAAACACAAATTAGCCGCCTTTTCTAGTTCCTTGTTTTAGTAGCGTCAGCTTTGGCCAGTTAAATCCCTGTTTTATTACAATATCAAACTAAAACGGCAGCCTTAAAGAAGACTATTGTCGCAGAATCTTTCTAACAATTTCCTTCTAGTTTTATTGTCTGGTATCTGACGTCGTAATCAAAACGGGTCACTTGTTAGCTGATGTTACAATCAAATGAAAGAGGTCAGCCATGCACGTGTCTGCATTGTATGGCTTTCCTGAATTTACAATTTAATGGACATTATGATAGCAACAGCTCCAAGTCAAATTAGTTTCAAAATATTCAACAGCTTAATTGTATAGTTACCTTGCATGTGAGATTCCTGGAATTCAGAGTTCAGAGTTTCAAATCAGTTCAAGCACACCAACAAAGTGGGCGGAGCTTAGCTAGAAATGGGCGTGGCATAGGGAGAAATGTTACTCTATTGCGCCTAGTCGATTCATTGGCTACGATCAAGTCAAATCATAAAAGTTTTTCAAAGTGTAAAACAATGGAGGAATCAAGTTTTTAGCGATTCCCCGCCCATATCGAGCTATTTCTAAGCTCCACTCACGCTTTGCCCATGCCGTGATCGAGCCGTGATCGATAGATCACTTCACTCTCTGAATCTCAATTTCCAGAAAACTATAAGGCCCTACTGCTAAGTTATTGAATATTTTGAAACTAATTTAACTGGGTGCTGTTGCCGCCTAAGGAAGTAACAGTTCTCAGTCAAATTGGTTTCAAAATATTCAACAGCATTTTTATTAAATAGTAAAGACATACAATTCGTACAATGTTTAGTCCGTCATCAATTATGCGCTCGTGACAAACTTATCTACACCATGTATGACGTAATTGATTATGATGTCAGCCTACACGTTACGTAATTGAGTATGACGTCATGTGATTGACTGGGAAACTGGAATCCTCCATTAATTAATTTCCCGCTCATGGCCTCTGAGACACAGTTCCTGTTGAAAGCGTAAGCCAACTGTACAGCACGGATTAAGGGCTTGGGTACGGGAATGATTGACATTCAACCCAATACATAATCTGACAGATACGTTTGGAAGCTACCAAGTTCAAACCGGAGGGTGGACAACCTAAAAATGAGAAAATATTGTACTTTAATCGCACGTTTTATCACACCTAGAAGCTAACGCCCGCGTTTAATTTCTATACATATCGTACTATTAATGAAAATAAAAAAACCCACAAATTTAATGTGGAATATTGTGAAAATAAATATATCGGTTAATTAGCAAACCCCATGCAATTAATAGTAACGCTATTTTGAATATGTTTGTACCGACAAAGGATAAGACAACGAACCTGATTGGCTCATACGATAATTAACCGAAATTAAATATGTAATCAGATAGCTAATTGGGGGATTTGAATCGTTACTCACGCTGGTTGGCTGAGTGGACTGGCGCGCTCCGCGCAAGCACTTTCTTACCTTTAGTCATTCCATTGAGAACTCGGGTCGCTCCAGGTAATATTTCTAATTTTAATTTGGTTATATTTTTCTTCCAGTTTAATTATCAATAATTATTTGCAAACATAGTCAAAATTGATTATATTGTACTATGGGTATGCTGCATATGTAAGTTTGCATTATTGAATACGCTCGCTATTGAAAATGGAGTGATACGATCTGTTTTCAAAATCGTATTCTTTCACAAAAGGGGCAATATAGTCCGCCACGTAAGTGCTTGTATGTCTTCTTCTTCAGTATACTGTGAAGATCCAATTTGGATATCATTCCACAATGGTTACGATTTCGCTCATGAAATTGCGATTTAATAAGCTCTGTTCTACTGAATATTTTGAAACTAAAATGATTGGCGAGATATTCAACAGCTTACCTGTACAATTATCTTGAAATTTGGATTCAAGGAAATCACGATTTAAAATATTAGTCGATACATCCACCCATCCTCAAACCACACATCAACCTTTGCACACACGGCTGCGATAACCGTAACTCGCAACTGTAATATTTTAGTAACATTTCAATTTTTTCTACCAAATTTATCATGTTATTTCTTCCAGATTTTTCTAGATCTTTCTAGATTTTCTTAACCATTAATATGTTAACCCATTCTAGATCTGTACATATTTGTGATATTTACTACATGGTAATTATTAAATAATCTGCTTGTTCGCAATGGTAATCTGAATGAAAGATATTACTACTTCAGGCAGCAGCAACCTTTAGTCAAAATTCTAAACAGACTACATTGAGCTACGTTAGAAACCCAGAGCTCCTCCACCACCCCTCCCCATCACGCCACCCTACCCTCCCCTCCCTCTCACCTCCCTCAATCCCATCATCCCTCCATTCGCCTCCATCACCTCTCTCCAACCACCTCATCCATAGCCCCACCCACCCCGCCTCCATCCATCCCCTCCACACTCTCTCTACACCCCCCCCCCCTCATGTATCCCCCTATATCCCCCCTATCCACCACCCACCCAGTCCCTTCGCTCCACCTCTATCTATCACCACACCCCGCCCATCCACCGCCTCCATCCATCCCATTCATCCTTCCCCTCCATCCCCACTCCAACACCCTCCATCTCTTCCCCATCCATCCCCTCCCACTCCAACCATCCCCTCTCTATTCTCCCACGCTCTCCATCCATCCACTAACTACATCCGTGCCCTCTCCATCCACCCACCCACCCCACCCCTCCCCTCAATCCATACCCTCCACCCCCTCCATCACCTCCAGCAACCCCCACATCTCCGTTCCCCACGTTCCCATTTCCTCAACATCCATACCCCTTTCAACCACCCTTCCACCCCCTTCATCCACACTCACCCATCCAACCAATCTCTATCCACCTTCATCTACCCTTCCCCTCCCTCTCTCCAACCTTCCTCCCGTGTCCCTCAATCCATTGCCCCTCCCTTTCCCTCCATCCAACCACCCCTCCCTCTATCCCTGCATCCACCCATCCCTACGTCGCTCGCTACCCTTACCTCCCTCCCTCTCCATCTATACCTCTACCATCACTCCATCCACCCTTCCCTCCGCCCGTCCCTCCCCCGCCTCCTACCACCCATCCTTCCATCTATTCATCCACCAATCCATCCGTCTGTCCGTCCGTCCATCCTTCCGTCCGTTCGTCATTCCTTCAGTCCGTCCGTCAGTTCGTCCGTCCGTCAATCCCATTCCCACATTCCATTTCCACACCCTATTCCCACCGCAATCACCCATCCCATTCCCCACTCCATCCCCATTCCACCCACCCCCATCGAATCCCCACACCCCACACCCCATCCGCATCTCCCATCCAATTCCACCCCATCTCATCCCACCGCCGATCCAACCCACCCATCCCAACACCTATCTCACCCCTCTCATCCCTCCAATTCCATAAATACATCCATCCCATCCCATCGATCCCTAAATCTATCCCTGAATCCGTCCGTCCTTATGTCTATTCATCCTCCAACCCACCCACCCATCCACCCTCCCAGGCACCAATCACCCAGCAAACCATCTACCCATCCATCAAACCTGTGTATCTATCTACCCATTGATCTTGCGCTCTCTCACGTTCTACCATGCTTTATCACCATCTTTCCCACTGGCTCTTTCGCAGCAACCACCCACACACCCTAACCTCATCTCCAGCACTTACTTTCTCTACTCTTCTCTCCTCACAGTTCTTCTCCTCTCGCCCTATTTTCTTCTGGCTCTCACTTTCCTCATGTCTCTCTCACGCATACTCTCCCCTCCTCCTCTCGCTCCATCCACCCCTCACCACTGCCACCACCCACATTCTCTTCCCCTTTCTCTCTCCCTCCACCCTCTCCGACACTTCTCATTTTATCTTAATCGTTCAATATTTACATCACTCGCATTCACTGGCTCCTCGCTCTAACCTCACATCTACTCAGTGGCGGCGCCACGGGGGGGGGGGGGGGGGCGGGTGGCAAGGGGTGGGTGTGTGTGTATGGAAATGTGGTGGAAAATTCCCCATGCAAAAATAGTTTGCCCCACTACTTGCCCCTCCTAAAAATTTGCATGAAGATATTTCATATGAATATTTTATTGATGCATACAGAATTGCTGCCGGAGTCAATTACAGCAATGCGAGGACAGGAAACATAAGCCAAACTATTTCTTTCTCCAGCCACAGACAACAGACATGATAAGTAATACGATGCTATCTTAAGCATCTGAGTCGGTGGCTGAGTTGAAGAATTTACGAATCCTGTCTACAGTCTACATACATAAGAATCGCGACCAGTAAGCGTGCTTAATCACATGAAATGCTATCTTGACTTCCAGTGGAAAGCGTGATACTGAACACAAATCTGATGACTTTAAAACACATATTTTATTCCCAACTGTTGATAAATTTCGGAATGAGTTGCAAAGACGATTTTCTGGTGACCAATTAAGGATATTCTGATCCCTATCAGCTTTTGGGCCATCTTCAAAAGAGTTCTTAGATGTAGAGATAATCAAATCCATAGCTGAACACCATACATTGAATCTCGATGATCTGAGCATAGAAATCCAGCAAGCTAAACGAATGATCGAGAGAGGCAACAAAATCTTTGATTCAATGATCGAATTTGCAGAATTTTTGAAACCACTGAACATGGCATTTACAGAGCTATGCAAAGGCGTTCACATCGCTATAACTCGTCCAGCATGTACTGCTGGGTGGGAACGGACATGTAAACTCAAACTCATCAAAGGTTCACTGCACACAACAATGGAGGACCATCGCCTAAAGAGCTTAACCGTGATAAGTGTACATAGGCAGAGAGCATTAGACATTGATATGGAGGATGTTGTAGATAAAATGGTCGGAAGGTTTCCAAATATGTGCCTTATATTAGTCTAAACGTTCATCTTTTTCTATGAGTATTTTATTATATAATCCATCAACGAGACAACAACCGCAGGGACAGAAAACTTGTGATTTTATTTAACTCTTCAATCCTTAGTAGTCCAGTTTCTCAATTTCATGTCTAAGACAGGTATACTGTTGATTATTTTGAAACAAATTTGCCGGAAAACTGTTCCCCTCATATGCAGCAACACAGCTTCCAGTCATATTAGTTTGAAAATATGAAACATAATATTTCCATACAATATTATGATTTTGTCGCTTCTAAGTTCTGGTCTGTAAGGGTTAAAGTGTTAATGCTGATTACCATATATGCAGTAAAGTTGTTGAATCTCAGCTTTATGATTGAATTATAGATTTACTTTCTGATGAAGCTAAACGGTTGTGGCCACTGAATTTTTATATAAATAAATGGGAAATTGGCTATGATATAATAAAAAATGCATATGTTAGGCTGGTCGCTGGTGTATTCGACAATAATATTGGAAACACCAGGTAGTCATTAGAGCAGGCTTGAATTTATAGGAAAAGGTAGGATTTAAGAAGGGAAGTAAAGGTGTTTATTTATCACTAAGATTGCAGAAAATGACATCTCAGAGCATGTAATTTAAACATTTTCCCGGTGGGGAACCCCCAACACCCCCCCCCCCCCAACCCCCCCCCCCCTCCCGCCAGGAAC